>JANJGN010000501.1:162500-439867 GCA_026770705.1 Isurus oxyrinchus | reverse complement strand
GGAGGGGGAGTGATAGAGAGAGGGGAGGGGGGAGTGATGTAGAGAGGGGAGTGGTAGAGAGAGGGAGGGGGGGCGTGATAGAGAGAGGGAGGGGGGAGTGATAGAGAGAGGCAGGGAGTGATAGAGAGAGGGAGGGGGAGTGATAGAGAGAGGGATGGGGAGTGATAGAGAGAGGGAGGGGGAGTGATAGAGAGAGGGAGGGGGAGTGATAGAGAGAGGGAGGGGAGTGATAGAGAGAGGGAGGGGGGGAAGTGATAGAGAGAGGGAGGGGGAGTGATAGAGAGTGGGAGAGGGGAGTGATAGATAGTGGGAGAGGGAGTGATAGAGAGAGGAGTGGGGAGTGATAGAGAGAGGGAGGGGGAGTGATAGAGAGAGGGAGGGGGAGTGATAGAGGGAGTGAGGGGGGGAGTGATAGAGAGAGGGAGGGGGGAGTGATAGAGAGAGGGAAGAGGGAGTGATAGAGAGAGGGAGGGGGGGAGATAGAGGGAGGGAGGGAGTGATGGAGAGAGGGGGGAGTGGTAGAGAGAGGGAGGGGGAGTGATAGAGAGAGGGAGGGGGGGAGTGATAGAGAGAGGGGGGGAGTGATAGAGAGAGGGAGGGGGAGTGATAGAGAGAGGGAGGAGGGAGTGATAGAGAGAGGGAGGGGGGAGAGATAGAGAGAGGGAGGAGGGAGTGATAGAGAGAGGGAGGGGGGAGATAGAGGGAGGAGGGGAGTGATGGAGAGAGGGGGAGTGGTAGAGAGAGGGAGGGGGAGTGATAGAGGGAGGGAGGGGGGAGTGATAGAGAGAGGGAGGGAGTGATAGAGAGAGGGAGGGGGAGTGATAGAGAGAGGGAGGAGGGAGTGATAGAGAGAGGGAGGGGGAGAGATAGAGAGAGGGAGGGGGAGTGATAGAGAGAGGGAGGGGGGAGTGATAGAGAGAGGGGCAGGGGGGGAGTGATAGAGAGAGGGAGGGGGGGAGTGATAGAGAGAGGGGGGGGGAGTGATAGAGAGAGGGAGGGGGAGTGATAGAGAGAGGGAGGGGGAGCGATAGAGAGAGGGAGGAGGGAAGTGATAGAGAGAGGGAGGGGGGAGATAGAGGGAGGAGGCAGTGATGGAGAGAGGGGGAGTGGTAGAGAGACTCTCAGTCCCTCTCTCTCAGTGAGATATCTGTACACCAACTGGTGTCTCTCTCAGTCCATCTCTCTCTCAGCGAGATATCCTTACACTGACTGGTGTCTCTCACTCCCTCTCTCTCTCAGGGAGATATCTGTACACTGACTGGTGTCTCTCACTCCCTCTCTCTCTCAGGGAGATATCTGTACACTGACTGGTGTCTCTCACTCCCTCTCTCTCTCAGGGAGATATCTGTACACTGACTGGTGTCTCTCACTCCCTCTCTCTCAGGGAGATATCTGTACACTGACTGGTGTCTCTCACTCCCTCTCTCTTAGGGAGATATCTGTACACTGACTGGTGTCTCTCAGTCCCTCTCTCTCAGGGAGATATCTGTACACTGACTGGTATCTCTCAGTCACCTCTCTCCTTCTCAGGGAGATGTCTTTACTCTGACTGTTGTTTATCAGTCCCTCTCTCTCAGGGAGATATCTGTACCCTGAATGGTTTCTCTCAGTCCCTCTCTCAGAGGGAGATATCTGTACACTGACTGGTGACTCTCAGTCCCTCTCTCTCAGGGAGATATCTGTACACTGACTGGTATCTCTCAGTCCCTCTCTCTCAGGGAGATATCTGTACACTGAATGGTGTCTCTCAGTCTCCTCTCACCCTCAGGGAGATATCTGTACACTGACTGGTGTCTCTCACTCCCTCTCTCTCTCAGGGAGATATCTGTACACTGACTGGTGTCTCTCACTCCCTCTCTCTCTCAGGGAGATATCTGTACACTGAATGGTGTCTCTCACTCCCTGTCTCTGTCAGGGAGATAACAAAACACTGACTGGTGTCTCTCAGTCCCTCTCTCTCATCGAGATGTCTTTACACTGACTGGTGTCTCTCAATCCCTCTCTCTCAGGAGATATCTTTACACTGACTGGTGTCTCTTACTCCATCTCTCTCAGGGAGATGTCTTTACACTGACTGGTATCTGTCAGTCCCCTGTCTGTCTCTCTGTGAGATATCTGTACACTGACTGGTTTCTCTCAGTCCCCTCTGTCTCACAGGGAGATATCTGTACACTGACTGGTGTCTCTCAGGTCCCTCTCCCTCTCTCTCAGGGAGATATCTGTACACAGACTGCTGTTTCTCAGTCCCTCTCTCTCAGGGAGATATCGGTACCCTGAATGGTTTCTCTCAGCCCCTCTCTCTCAGGGAGATATCTTTACACTGACTGGTGCCTCTCAGTCCCTCTCTCAGGGAGATATCTTTACACTGACTGGTGTCTCTCAGTCCCTCTCCTCTCTCAGGGAGATATTTTTACACTGACTGGTGTCTCTCACTCCCCTCTCTCAGAGGGAGATATCTGTACACTGACTGGTGTCTCTCAGTCTCTCTCTCAGAGGGAGATATCTGTACACTGACTGGTGTCGCGCAGTCCCTCTCTCTCCGGGAGGTATCTGTACTCTGAATGGTATCTCTCACCCTTAGGGAGATGTCTGTGCACTGGCTGGTATATCTCAGTCCCCTCTCTCTACCAGAGAGATATCTGTACACTGACTGGTGTCTCTCAGTCCCTCTCTCTCAGGGAGATGTCTTTACACAGACTGTGCCTCTCAGTCCTTCACTCTCAGGGAGATAACTGTACACTGACTCTGCCTCTCAGTCCCCTCTCTCTCAGGGAGATATCTGTACACTGACTGGTGTCTCTCAGTCCCCCTCTCTCTCACGGAGATATCTTTACACTGACTGGTGTCTCTCAGTCCCCCACTCTCTCAGGGAGATATCTGTACACTGACTGGTGTCTCTCAGTCCCTCTCGCTCAGTGAGATATCTTTACACTGACTGGTATTTCTCAGTCCCCTCTCTCTGTCGCTGGGATATAATCTGAACACTGACTGGTGCCTCTCAGTCGCTCTCAGGAGATATCTGTACACTGACTGGTGTCTCTCAGTCACCTTTCAACCTCAAGGAGATATCTGTACACTGACTGTTGTCTCTCACTCCCTGTCTCTCTCAGTGATATATCTTTATACAGAATGGTGTCTCTCACTGCCTCTCTCTCTCAGGGAGATATCTTTACACTGACTGTTGTCTCTCAGTCCCTCTCTCTCAGGGAGATATCTGCACACTGACTGGTGTCTCTCAATCCCTCTCTCTCAGGGAGATGTCTGTACAATGGCTGATATCTCTCAGTCCTCTCTCTCTCAGGGAGATATCTGTACGCTTACTGGTATATCTCAGTCCCACTCTCTCAGCGCGATATCTGTACACTGACTGGTGTCTCTCAGTCCCCTCTCTCTCTCAGGGAGTTATCTTTACACTGACTGGTGTCCCTCAGTCCACTCTCTCTCTCAGCGAGATATCCTTACACTGACTGGTGTCTTGCAGTCCCCTCTGTCTCACAGGCAGATATCTGTGCACTGACTGGT
The DNA here is from genome assembly GCA_026770705.1 of Isurus oxyrinchus. NCBI lineage: Eukaryota > Metazoa > Chordata > Chondrichthyes > Lamniformes > Lamnidae > Isurus > Isurus oxyrinchus. The sequence continues at coordinate 436,345 of JANJGN010000501.1, read as the reverse complement.
GTCTCTCACTCCCTCTCTCTCAGCATCTATCTTTATACTGACTGGTGCCTCTCAGTCCCTCTCTCTCTCTCAGGGAGATGTCTGTGCACTGACTGGCGTCTCTTAGTCCCCTCTCTTAGGGAGATATCTATACAATGACTGGTATCTCTCACGCCCCCTCTCTCTCAAAGAGATATCTGTACACTGACTGGTGTCTCTCAGTCCCTCTCTCTCTGAGAGATATCTGTACACTGACTGGTGTCTCTCACTCCCTCCCTCTCAGGGAGATTATCTGTACAGTGACTGTTATCTCTCAGTCCCCTCTCTCTCTCTGGGAGATATCTGTACACTGACTGTGATTCTCTGTCCCTCTCTCTCAGGGAGATATATTTACAGTTACTGGGCCTCTTAGTCCCTCTCTCTCAGGGAGGTATCTTTACACTGATGTAGACTCCCACTCCCTCTCTCTCAGGGAGGTATCTGTACACTGACTGGTATCTGTCAGACCCCTGTCTGTCTCTCTGTGAGATATCTGTACACTGACTGTGCCTCTCAGTCTCTCTCTCTCAGGGAGATACCTGTACACTGACAGGTGTCTCTCAGTCCCCTGTCTTTCTCAGGGAGATATCTGTACACTGACTGGTGTCTCTCATTCCCCTCTCTCTCTCAGGGAGATATCTGTACACTGACTGGTGTCTCTCAGTCCCCTCTCTCTCAGGGAGACATCTGTACACTGACTGGTGTCTCTCAGTCACCTCTCTCTCAGGGAGAAATCTGTACACTGACTGGTGTCTCTGAGTCCCTCTCTCTCAGGGGGATGTCTTTACAAAGATTGGTGTCTCTCAGTCCCTCTCTGTCAGGGAGATATCTGTACACTGAATGGTGTCTCTCAGACTCTCACCCTCACGGAGCTATCTTTACACTGACTGGTATCTCCCTGACCCCTCTCTCTCTCTCTGGGAGATATCTGTACGCTGACTGGTGCCTCTCAATCCCTCTCTCAGGGAGATATCATTACACTGACAGATGTGTCTCAGTCCCTCACTCTGAGTGAATTGTCTGTACACTGAGTGGTATCTCTCAGTCCCCTCTCTCTCTCTGGGAGATCTCTGTACAATGACTGGTGTCTCTCAGTCCCTATCTCTCAGGGAGATATCTTTACACTGACTAGTGTCTCTCACTCCCTCTCTCTCAGGGAGATATCTGTACACTGACTGGTATCTCTCAGTCCCCTCTCTCTCTCTGGGAGATATCTGTACACTGACTGTGCCTCTCACACCCTCTCTCTCAGGGAGATATATTTACAGTTACTGTGCCTCTCAGTCCCTCTCTCTCAGGGAGATATCATTACACTGACTGGTGTCTCTCATTCCCTCTCTCTCAGGGAGATGTCTGTACACTGCCTGATATCTCTCAGTCCCCTCTCTCTCTCTGGAAGATATCTGTAAACTGAATGGTGTCTCTCAGTCCCTCTCTCTCAGGGAGATATCTGTACACAGACTGGTGGCTCTCAGTCCCTCTCTCTCAGGGAGATATCTGTACACTGACTGGTGTCTCTCAGTCCCCTCTCTCTCAGGGAGATGTCTGTACACTGAATGCTGTCTCTCAGTCTCTCTCTCTCACGGAGCTATCTGCACACTAACTGGTATCTCCCTGACCCCTCTCTCTCTCTCTGGGAGATATCTGTATGCAGACTGGTGTCTCTCATACCCTCTCTCTTTCAGGGAGATATCTTTACACTGACTGGTGTCGCTCAGTCCCCTCTCTCTCAGGGAGATATCTGTACCCTGAATGGTTTCTCTCAGTCCCTCTCTCTCAGGGAGATATGTTTTCACTGACTGGTATTTCTCAGTCCCCTCTCTCTGTCGCTGGGATATATCTGTACACTGACTGGTGTCTCTCAGTCCCCTCTCTCTCAGGGAGATATCTGTACACTGACTGGTGTCTCTCAGTCCCCTCTCTCTCAGGGAGATATCTGTACACTGACTGGTGTCTCTCAGTCCCTCTCTCTCAGTGAGATATCTGTACACTGACTGGTGTCTCTCAGTCCCTCTCTCTCAGGGAGATATCTGTACATTGACTGTGCCTCACAGTCCCTCTCACTCAGGGAGATATCTGTACACTGACTGGTGTCTCTCAGTCCCCTCTCTCTCAGGGAGATATCTGTACACTGACTGGTGTCTCTCAGTCCCCTCTCTCTCTCACGGAGATATCTGTACACTGACTGGTGTCTCTCAGTCCCTCTCTCTCTCAGGGAGATATCTTTACACTGACTGCTGTCTCTCAGTCCCTCTCTCTCAGGGAGATGTCGGTACACTGACTGGCTTCTCTCAGTCCCCTCTCTTAGGGAGATATCTATACAATGACTGGTTTCTCTCACGCACTCTCTCTCTCAAAGAGATATCTTTACACTGACTGGTGTCTCTCAGTCCCTCTCTCTCAGGGAGATATCTGTACACTGACTGGATGCTCTCAGTCCCTCTCTCTCTCAGGGAGATATCTGTACACTGACTGGTATCTGTCAGTTCCCTCTCTGTCTCTCTGGGAGATATATGTGCACTGACTGTGCCTCTCAGTCCTTCACTCTCAGGGAGGTATCTGTACACTGACTGGTGTCTCTCAGTCCCTCTCTCTCAGGGAGATATCTGTACACTGACTGTGCCTCTCAGTCCCTCTCTCTCAGGCAGATATCTTTACACTGACTGGTGTCTCTCAGTCCCTCTCTCTCTCAGAGAGATATCTGTACACTGACTGGTGTCTCTCAGTCCACTCTCTCTCTCAGGCAGATATCCTTACACTGACTGGTATCTCTTGGTCCCCTCTGTCTCACAGGGAGATATCTGTGCACTGACTGGTGTCTCTCACTCCCTCTCTCTCTCAGCATCTAACTTTACACTGACAGGTGTCTCTCTCTGTCCCTCTCTCTCAGGGAGATATCTGTACACCGACTGGTGTCTCTCAGTCCCTCTTTCTCAGGGAGATATCTGTGCACTTACTGGTGTCTCTCAGTCCCTCTCTCTCAGGGAGATATCCGTACACTGACTGGTATCTGACAGTCCCCTCTCTGTCTCTCTGGGAGATATCTGTACCCTGACTGGTGTCTCTCAGTCCACTCTCTCTTTCAGGGAGATATCTGTACACTGACTGGGGTCTCTCAGTCCCCTCTGTCTCACAGAGAGTTATCTGTGCACTGACTGGTGTCTCTCACTCCCTCTCTCTCTCAGCATCTATTTTTCCACTGACTGGTGTCTCTCAGTCCCTCTCTCTCAGGGAGATGTCGGTACACTGACTGGCTTCTCTCAGTCCCCTCTCTTAGGGAGATATCTATACAATGACTGGTTTCTCTCACGCCCATTCTCTCTCAAAGAGATATCTTTACACTGACTGTGCCTCTCAGTCCCTCTCTCTCAGGGAGATATCTTTACACTCACTGGTGTCTCTCTGTAGTCTCTCTCTATTAGGGAGATATCTATACACTGACTGGTGTCTCCCACTCCCTCTCTCTGTCAGCAAGATAACTTTACACTGACTGATGTCTCTCAGTCCCTCTCAGGGAGCTGTCTGTACCTTCAGTGGTATATCTCAGTCCCCTCTCTCTCTGTGGGAGATATCTGTACACTGATTTTGCCTCTCAGTCTCTCTTTCTCAGGGAGATGTCTTTACACTAACTGGTGTCTCTCACTCCCTCTCTCTCAGGGAGATATCTGTACACTCACTGGCATCTGACAGTCCCCTTTCTGTCTCTCTGGGAGATATCTGTACACTGACTGTGCCTCTCAGTCCCTCTCTCTCAGGGAAATATCTGTACACTGACTGGTGTCTCTCAGTCCCTCTCTCTCTCAGGGAGATATCCTTACACTGCCTGATGTCTCTCAGTCCCCTCTGTCTCAGGGAGATAACTGTACACTGACTGGAGCCGCTCAGTCCCTCTCCCTCTCAGGGAGATATCTTCATACTGACTGGTGTCTCTCAGTCCCCTCTGTCTCAGGGAGATATCTGTACACTGAATGGTGTCTCTCAGTCTCTGTCTCTCACGGAGCTACGTTTACACTGACTGGTATCTCAAAGACCCCTCTCTCTCTCTCTGGGAGATATCTGTACACTGACTGGTGCCTCTCAGTCCCTCCCTCAGGAAGATATCTTTACACTAACTGGTGTCTCTTACTCCCTCTCTCTCAGGGAGATATCTGTACACTCACTGGTATCTCTCTGTCCCCTCTCTCTCTCTGGGAGATATCTGTACACTGACTGGTCTCTCTCAGTCCCTCTCTCTCTCAGGGAGATATCTGTACACTGACTAGTGTCTCTCACTCCCTCTCTCTCAGGGAGATATCTGTACACAGACTGGACTCTCTCACTCCCTCTCTCTCTCAGGGAGATATCTGTACACTGACTGGTGTCTCTCAGTCCCCTCTCTCTCAGGGAGATATCTGTACACTGACTGGTGTCTCTCAGTCCCTCTCTGTCAGGGAGAAATCTGTGCACTGACTGGTGTCTCTCAGTCCCTCTCTCTCAGGGAGATATCTGTACACCGAATGGTGTCTCTCAGTCTCTCTCTCTCAGGGAGATATCTGTACACTAACTGGTATCTCCCTGACCCCTCTCTCTCTCTGGGAGATATCTGTACGCAGACTGGTGTCTCCCATACCCTCTCTCTTTCAGGGAGATATCTTTACACTGACTGGTGTCGCTCAGTCCCTCTCTCTCAGGGAGATATGTTTTCACTGACTGGTATTTCTCAGTCCCCTCTCTCTGTCGCTGGGATATATCTGTACACTGACTGGTGTCTCTCAGTCCCTCTCTCTCAGGGAGATATCTGTACACTGACTGGTGTCTCTCAGTCCCTCTCTCTCAGGGAGATATCTGTACACTGACTGGTGTCTCTCAGTCCCTCTCTCTCAGGGAGATATCTGTACACTGAGTGTGCCTCACAGTCCCTCTCACTCAGGGAGATATCTGTACACTGACTGGTGTCTCTCAGACCCTCTCTCTCAGTGAAATATCTGTACACTGACTGGTGTCTCTCAGTCCCCTCTCTCTCTCAGGGAGATATCTGTACACTGAATGGTGTCTCTCACTCCCTCTCTCTCTGTGATATATCTTTATACAGAATGGTATCTCTCACTCCCTCTCTTTCAGAGAGATATCTGTACACTGACTGGTGTCTCTAACTCCCTCTCTCTCTCAGGGAGATATCTATACAATGACTGGTGTCTCTCACTCCCTCTCTCTCTCAGGGTTATATCTTTATACAGAATGGTGTCTCTCAGTCCCTCTCTCTCAGGGAGATATCTGTACACAGACTGGTGTCTCTCACACCCTCTCTCTCTCAGGGAGATATCTATACACTGACTGGTGTCTCTCAGTCCCTCTCTCTGTCAGGGAGATATCTGTACACTGACTGGTATCTGTCAGATCCCTCTCTGTCTCTGTGGGAGATATATGTGCACTGACTGTGCCTCTCAGTCCTTCACTCTCAGGGAGGTATCTGTACACTAACTGGTGTCTCTCAGTCTCCTCTCACCCTCAGGGAGATATCTGTACACTGACTGGTGTCTCTCAGTCACTCTCTCTCAGGGAGATATCTGTACACTGACTGGTGTCTCTCAGTCCCTCCCTCTCTCAGGGAGATACCTTCACACTGACTGGTGTCTCTCAGTCCCTCTCTCTCAGGGAGATATCTGTACACTGACTGGTGTCTCTCAGTCCCCTCTCTCTCAGGGAGATATCTGTACACTGACTGGCGTCTCTCAGTCCCTCTCTCTCAGGGAGATATCTTTACACTGACTGGTGTCTCTCTGTCCCCTCTCTCTCTCAGGGAGATATCTTTACACTGACTGGTGTCTCTCAGTCCTTCTCTCTCAGGGAGATGTCGGTACACTGACTGGCTTCTCTCAGTCCCCTCTCTTAGGGAGATATCTATACAATGACTGGTGTCTCTCACTCCCTCTCTCTCTCAGCATCTATCTTTACAAAGACTGGAGTCTCTCACTCCCTCTCTCTCAGGGAGATATCTGTACACTGACTGGTATCTGTCAGTTCGCTCTCTGTCTCTCTGGGAGATAAATGTGCACTGACTGTGCCTCTCAGTCCTTCACTCTCAGGGAGGTATCTGTACACTGACTGGTGTCTCTCAGTCCCTCTCTCTCAGGGAGATATCTTTACACTGACTGGTGTCTCTCAGTCCCTCTCTCTCAGAGAGATATCTGTACACTGACTGGTGTCTCTCAGTCCACTCTCTCTCTCAGGCAGATATCCTTACACTGACTGGTATCTCTTGGTCCCCTCTGTCTCACAGGGAGATATCTGTGCACTGACTGGTGTCTCTCACTCCCTCTCTCTCTCAGCATCTAACTTTACACAGACTGGAGTCTCTCACTCCCTCTCTCTCAGGGAGATATCTGTACACTGACTGGTGTCTCTCACTCTCTCTCTCTCTCAGCATCTAACTTTACACTGACAGGTGTCTCTCTCTGTCCCTCTCTCTCAGGGAGATATCTGTACACTGACTGGTGTCTCTCAGTCCCCTCTCTCTCAGGGAGATATCTGCACACTGACTGGTGTCTCTCAGTCCCTCTTTCTCAGGGAGATATCTGTGCACTTACTGGTGTCTCTCAGTCCCTCTCTCTCAGGGAGATATCCGTACACTGACTGGTATCTTACAGTCCCCTCTCTGTCTCTCTGGGAGATATCTGTACACTGACTGGTGTCTCTCAGTCCACTCTCTCTCTCAGGGAGATATCCTTACACTGACTGGGGTCTCTCAGTCCCCTCTGTCTCACAGAGAGTTATCTGTGCACTGACTGGTGTCCTTCACTCCCTCTCTCTCTCAGCATCTATTTTTCCACTGACTGGTGTCTCTCAGTCCCTCTCTGTCAGCGAGATATCTGAACACTGAATGGTTTCTCTCAGTCTCTCTCTCTCACTGAGCTATGTGTACACTGACTGGTATCTCCCAGACCCCTCTCTCTCTCTCTCTGGGAGATATCTGTACGCTGACTGGAGCCTCTCAGTCCCTCTCTCTCAGAAGATGTCTTTACACTGATTGGTGTTTCTCAGTCTCTCTCTCTCAGGGAGATATCTGTACCCTGAATGGTTTCGCTCAGTCCCTCTCTCTGTCGCTGGGATATATCGGAACACTGACTGGTGCCTCTCAGTCGCTCTCAGGGAGATATCTCTACACTGACTGGTGTCTCTCAGTCTCCTCTCACCCTCAGGGAGATATCTGTAAACTGACTGGTGTCTCTCAGTCCCTCTCTCTCTCAGGGAGATATCTTTACACTGACAGGTGTCTCTCAGTCCCCTCTCTCTCAGTGAGATATCTTTGCACTGACTGGTGTCCCTCAGTCCCTCTCTCTCAGGGAGATATCTTTACACTGACTGGTGTCTCTCAGTCCCTCTCTCTCAGGGAGATGTCGGTACACTGACTGGCTTCTCTCAGTCCCCTCTCTTAGGGAGATATCTATACAATGACTGGTTTCTCTCACGCCCTCTCTCTCGCAAAGAGATATCTTTACACTGACTGTGCCTCTCAGTCCCTCTCTCTCAGGGAGATATCTTTACACTGACTTGTGTCTCTCAGTAGTCTCTCTCTATTAGGGAGATATCTATACACTGACTGGTGTCTCCCACTCCCTCTCTCTCTCAGCAAGATAACTTTACACTGACTGATGTCTCTCAGTCCCTCTCAGGGAGCTGTCTGTACACTGAGTGGTATATCTCAGTCCCCTCTCTCTCTGTGGGAGATATCTGTACACTGATTTTGCCTCTCAGTCCCTCTCTCTCAGGGAGATGTCTTTACACTAACTGGTGTCTCTCACTCCCTCTCTCTCAGGGAGATATCTGTACACTGACTGGTGTCTCTCAGTCCCTCTCTCTCTCATGGAGATATCTGTACACTGACTGGTGTCTCTCAGTCCCTCTCTCTCAGGGAGATATCTGTACACTGACTGGTGTCTCTCACTCCCTCTCTCTCAGGGAGATATCTGTACACTGACTGGTGTGTCTCAGTCCCTCTCTCTCAGGGAGATATCTGTACACTCACTGGTATCTGACAGTTCCCTTTCTGTCTCTCTGGGAGATATCTGTACACTGACTGTGCCTCTCAGTCCCTCTCTCTCAGGGAAATATCTGCACACTGACTGGTCTCTCTCACTCCCTCTCTCTCTCAGGGAGATATCTTTACACTGACTGGTGTCTCTCAGTCCCTCTCTCTCAGGGAGATATCTTTACTCTGACTGGTGTCTCTCACTCCCTCTCTCTCTCAGGGAGATATTTTTACACTGACTGGTGTCTCTCACTCTCTCTCTCTCAGGGAGATATCTGTACACTGACTAGTGTTTCTCAGTCCCTCTCTCAGAGGGAGATATCTGTACACTGACTGGTGTCGCGCAGTCCCTCTCTCTCCGGGAGGTATCTGTACTCTGAATGGTATCTCTCACCCTTAGGGAGATGTCTGTGCACTGGCTGGTATATCTCAGTCCCCTCTCTCTCTCAGGGTGATATCTGTACACTGACTGGTGTCTCTCAGTCCCTCTCTCTCAGGGAGATGTCTTTACACTAACTGGTGTCTCTCAGTCCACTCTCTCTCTCAGGGAGATATCTGTACACTGACTGGTGTCTCTCAGTCCACTCTGTCTCACAGGGAGATATCTGTCCACTGACTGGTGTCTCTCACTCCCTCTCTCTCTCAGCATCTATCTTTACACAGACTGGAATCTCTCACTGCCTCTCTCTCAGGGAGATATCTGTACACTGACTGGTGTCTCTCAGTCCCTCTCTCTCTCAGCATCTATCTTTACACAGACTGGAGTCTCTCACTCCCTCTCTCTCAGGGAGATATCTGTACACTGACTGGTGTCTCCCAGTCCCTCTCTCTCTCAGGAAGATATCTTTACACTGACTGATGTCTCTCAGTCCCTCTCAGGGAGATGTCTGTACACTGAGTGGTATCTCTCAGTCCCCTCTCTCTCTCTGGGAGATATCTGTACACTGACTGGTGTCTCTCAGTCCCTCTCTCTCAGGGAGATGTCTTTACACTAACTGGTGTCTCTCAGTCCACTCTCTCTCTCAGGGAGATATCCTTACACTGACTGGTGTCTCTCAGTCCACTCTGTCTCACAGGGAGATATCTGTACACTGACTGGTGTCTCTCACTCCCTCTCTCTTTCAGCATCTATCTTTACCCAGACTGGAGTCTCTCACTGCCTCTCTCTCAGGGAGATATCTGTACACTGACTGGTGTCTCTCACTCCCTCTCTCTTTCAGCATCTATCTTTACCCAGACTGGAGTCTCTCACTGCCTCTCTCTCAGGGAGATATCGGTACACCGACTGGTGTCTCTCAGTCCACCTCTCTCTCAGCGAGATATCCTTACACTGACTGGTGTCTCTCACTCCCTCTCTCTCTCAGCATCTATCTTTACACAGACTGGAGTCTCTCACTCCCTCTCTCTTAGGCATCTATCTGTACATTGACTGCTGTCTCTCAGTCCCTCTCTCTCAGGGAGAAGTCTGTATACTGACAGGCGTCTCTCAGTCCCTCTCTCTCTCAGGGAGATATCTGTACACTGACTGATATCTGTCAATCCACTCTCTCTCTCTGGGAGATATCTGTACACTGACTGGTGCCTCTCAGTCCCTCACTCAGGGAGATATCTGTGCACTGACTGTTGTCTCTCAAACCCTCTCTCTCTCAGGGAGATATCTGTACACTGACCGGTGTCTCTCACTCCCTCTCTCTCTCAGGGAGATATCTGTACACTGACTGGTGTCTCTCACTCCCTCTCTCTCAGGGAGATATCTGTACACTGACTGGTGTCTCTCAGTCCCTCTCTCTCAGGGAGATATCTGTACACTGACTGGTGTCTCTCAGTCCCTCTCTCTCAGGGAGATATCTGTACACTGACTGGTGTCTCTCAGTCCCTCTCTCTCATGGAGATATCTGTACACTGACTGGTGTCTCTCAGTCCCTCTCTCTCAGGGAGATATCTGTACACTGACTGGTGTCTCTCACTCCCTCTCTCTCAGGGAGATATCTGTACACTGACTTTTATCTGTCAGTCCCCTCTCTGTCTCTTTGGGAGATATGTGTACACTAACTGTGTCTCTCAGTCCCTCTCTTTCAGGGAGATATCTTTACACTCACTGGTGTCTCTCACTAGTCTCTCTCTATTAGGGAGATATCTATACACTGACTGGTGTTTCCCACTCCCTCTCTCTCTCAGGAAGATATCTTTACACTGACTGATGTCTCTCAGTCCCTCTCAGGGAGATGTCTGTACACTGAGTGGTATCTCTCAGTCCCCTCTCTCTCTCTGGGAGATATCTGTACACTGACTGGTGTCTCTCAGTCCCTCTCTCTCAGGGAGATGTCTTTACACTAACTGGTGTCTCTCAGTCCACTCTGTCTCACAGGGAGATATCTGTACACTGACTGGTGTCTCTCACTCCCTCTCTCTCTCAGCATCTATCTTTACACAGACTGGAGTCTCTCACTGCCTCTCTCTCAGGGAGATATCTGTACACTGACTGGTGTCTCTCACTTCTTCTCTCTCTCAGCATCTATCATTACACAGACTGGAGTCTCTCACTCCCTCTCTCTCAGGGAGATATCTGTACACTGACTGGTGTCTCTCAGTCCCTCTCTCTCTCAGGGAGATATCTTCACACTGAATGGTGTCTCTCAGTCTCTCACTCTCACGGAGCTCTGTGTACACTGACTGGTATCTCCCAGACCACTTTCTCTCTCTCTGGGAGATATCTGTACACCTACTGGTGCCTCTCAGTCCCTCTCTCAGGGAGATATCTTTACACTGACTGGTGTCTCTCAGTCCCTCTCTCAGGGAGATATCTTTACACTGACTGGTGTCTTTCAGTCTCTCTCTCTCAGAAGATGTCTTTACACTGACTGGTGTTTCTCAGTTCCTCTCTCTCAGGGAGATATCTGTACCCTGAATGGTGTCTCTCAGTCCCCTCTCTCTCAGGGAGATATCTGTGCACTGACTGGTGTCTCGCAGTCCCCTCTCTCTCAGGGAGATATCTGTACACTGACTGGTGTCTCTCAGTTCCCTCTCTCTGTCGCTGGGATATATCTGAACACTGCCTGGTGCCTCTCAGTCGCTCTCAGGGAGATATCTGTACACTGACTGGTGCCTCTCAGTCGCTCTCAGGGAGATATCTGTACACTGACTGGTGTCTCTCAGTCTCCTTTCACCCTCAGAGAGATAACTATACACTGACTGGTGTCTCTCAGTCCACTCTCTCTCTCTGGGAGATATCTGTAAACTGACTGGTGTCTCCCACTCACTCTCTCTCAGGGAGATATCTGTACACTGACTGGTGTCTCTCAGTCCCTCTCTCTCAGGGAGATATCTGTACACTGACTGGTGTCTCTCAGTCCCTCTCTCTCAGGGAGATATCTTTACACTGACTGGTATTTCTCAGTCCCCTCTCTCTGTCGCTGGGATATATTTGAACACTGGTGCCTCTCAGTCGCACTCAGGGAGATATCTGTACACTGACTGGTGTCTCTCAGTCCCTCTCTCTCAGGGAGATATCTGTACAATGACTGGTGTCTCTCAGTCCCCCTCTGTCAGGGAGATATCTGTACACTGACTGGTGTCTCTCAGTCCCTCTCTCTCAGGGAGATATCTTTACACTGACTGGTGTCTCTCAGTCCCTCTCTCTCTCAGGGAGATATCTGTACACTGACTGGTGTCTCTCAGTCCCTCCCTCTCTCAGGGAGATATCTTCACACTGACTGGTGTCTCTCAGTCCCTCTCTCTCAGGGAGATATCTTTACACAGACTGGTATTTCTCAGTCCCCTCTCTCTGTTGCTGGGAAATATCTGTACACTGCCTGGTGTCTCTCAGTCTCCTCTCACCCTCAGGCAGATATATCTGTACCATGACTGGTGTCTCTCACTCCCTCTCTCTCTCAGGGAGATATCTGTACACTGACTGGTGTCTCTCAGTCCCTCTCTCTCAGGGAAATATCTGTACACTGACTGGTGTCTCTCAGTCCGCTCTCTCTCAGGGAGATATCTGTACACTGACTGGTGTCTCTCAGTCCCCTCTCTCTCAGGGAAATATCTGTACACAGATTGGTGTCAATCACTGCCACTCCCTCAGGGAGATATCTGTACACTGACTGGCGTCTCTCAGAGGCTCTCTCTCTCAGGGAGATGTCTTTACACTGAGTGGTATCTCTCAGTCCCCCCTCTCTCTCTGGGAGATATCTGAACACTGACTGGTGTCTCTCAGTCACCTCTCTCTCAGGGAGATATCTGTACACTGACTGGTGTGTCTCAGACCCCTCTCTCTTAGGGAGATATCTGTACACTGACTGGTGTCTCTCTGTCCCCTATCTCTCTCTCAGGGAGATATCTGTACACTGACTGGTGTCTCTCAGTCCCCTATCTCTCAGGGAAATATCTGTACACAGATTGGTGTCAATCACTGCCACTCCCTCAGGGAGATATCTGTACACTGACTGGCGTCTCTCAGAGCCTCTCTCTCTCAGGGAGATGTCTTTACACTGAGTGGTGTCTCTCAGTCCCTCTCTCTCTCTGGGAGATATCTGTACACTGATTGGTGTCTCTCAGTCCCTCTCTCTCTATGGGAGATTTCCTTACACTGACTGGTGCCTCTCAGTCCCTCTCTCTCAGGGAGATATCTATACACTGACTGGTGTATCTCAGTCCCTCTCTCTCTCTCAGGGAGATATCTGTACACTGACTGGTGTCTCTCAGTCCCTCTCTCTCAGGGAGATATCTTCACACTGACCTGTGTTTCTCAGTCCCCTTTCTCTCAGGGAGATATCTGTACACTGACTGGTGTCTCACAGTCCCCTCTCTCTCAGGGATATATCTGTACACTGACTGGTGTCTCTCCGTCCCCTCTCTCTCAGGAAGATATCTGTACACCGACTGCAGTATCTTACTCCCTCTCTCTCAGGGACATATCTGTACACTTACTGGTGTCTCTCATTCCCCTCTCTCTCAGGGAGATATCTTTACACTGACTGGTGTCTCTCAGTCCCTCTCTCTCAGGGAGATATCTGTACACTGACTGTTGTCTCTCAGTCCCTCTCTCTCAGGGAGATATCTGTACACTGACTGGTGTCTCTCAGTCCCTCTCTCTCAGGGAGATATCTGTACACTGACTGGTGTGTCTCAGACCCCTCTCTCTCAGGGAGATATCTGTACACTGACAGGTGTCTCTCAGTCCCCTCTCTCTCACTCTGGGAGATATCTGTACACTGACTGGTGTCTCTCAGTCCCTCTCTCTCAGGGAGATATCTGTACACTGACTGGTGTCTCTCACTCCCTCTCTCTCAGGGAGATATCTTTACACTGAATGGTATCTCTGTCCCCTCTCTCTCTCTCTCTGCGACATATTAGTACGCTGACTGTGCCTCTCAGTCCCTCTCTCTCAGGGAGATATCTGTACACTGACTGTGCCTCTCAGTCCCTCTCTCTCAGGGAGATATCTTTGCACTGACTGCTCCTCTCAGTCCACAACTCTCAGGGAGATATGTGTACACTGACTGGTGTCTCTCAGTCCCTCTCTCTCAGGGAGATATCTGTACACCGACTGGTGTCTCTCAGTCCCACTATCTCAGGGAGATATCTGTACACTGACTGGTGTCTCTCAGTCCCACTATCTCAGGGAGATATCTGTACACTGACTGGTGTCTCTCAGTCCCTCTCTCTCAGGGAGATATCTGTACACCGACTGGTGTCTCTCAGTCCCACTATCTCAGAGAGATACCTGTACACTGACTGGTGTCTCTCACTCCCTCTCTCTCTCAGCGAGAAATCTGTTCACAGACTGGTGTCTCTGAGACCCTCTCTCTCAGGGAGATATATGTCCACTGACTGTTGTCTCTCAGTCCCTCTCTCTCTCGAGCAGATATCTGTACACTGACTGGTGTCTCTCAGTCCCTCTCTCTCAGGGAGATACCTTTACACAGACTGGTTTCTCTCAGTCCCCCTCTCTCAGGGAGATGTCTTTACGCTGACTGTTGTCTCTCAGTCCTCTCTCTCTCAGGGAGATATCTGTGCACTGACTGGTATCTTTCAGTCCCTCTCTCTCTCTGGGAGATATCTGTACACTGACTGGTATCTTTCAGTCCCTCTCTCTCAGGGAGATATCTGTGCACTGACTGGTGTCTCTCAGTCCCCTCCCTCTCAGAGGAGATATCTGTATACTGACTGGTGTCTCTCCGACCCCTCTCTCTCAGGGAGATGTCTGTACACTGACTGGTGTCTCACAGTCACTCTCTCTCAGGGAGATATCTGTACACTGACTGGTGGCTCTCGGTCTCCCCTATCTCTCAGGGAGATATCTGTATACTGACTGGTGACTCTCAGTCCCCCGTCTCTCTAAGGGACATATCTGTACACTAACTGGCGTCTCTCACTCCCTCCCTCTCTGGGAGATATCTTTACACTGACTGGTGTCTCTCAGACCCTCTCTCTCAGGGAGATATCTGTGCACTGACTGGCGTCTCTCAGTGCACTCTCTCTCAGGGAGATATCTGTACGCTGACTGGTGTCTCTCAGTCTCTCTCTCTCAGGGAGATATCTGTACACTGACTAGCGTCTCTCAGTTCCCTCTCTTAGGGAGATATCTTTACACTGACTGGTGTCTCTCAGTCCCTCTCTCTCAGGGAGATATCTGTACACTGACTGGTGTCTCTCAGTCACCTCTCTCTCAGGGAGATATCTGTACATTGACTGCTGTCTCTCAGTCCCTCTCTCTCAGGGAGATATCTGTACATTGACTGCTGTCTCTCAGTCCTTCTCTCTCAGGGAAATGTATGTACACTGACTAGCGTCTATCAGTCCCCTCTCTTAGGGAGATATTTTACACTGACTGGTGTCTCTCAAAACTCTCTGTCTCTCAGGGAGATATCTGTGCACTGACTGGTGTCTCTCAGTCCCCTTTCTCTCTCAGGGAGATATCTGTACACTGACTGGTGTCTCTCAATCCCCTCTCCCTCTCTCTCAGGGAGATATCTGTACACTGACTGGTGTCTCTCAGTCCCCTCTCTCTCAGGGAGATGTCTTTACACTGACTGGTGTCTCTCACTCCCTCTCTCTCAGGGAGATGTCTTTACACTGACTGGTGTCTCTCACTCCCTCTCTCTCTCAGGGAGATATCTGTACACTGACTGGTGTCTCTCACTCCCTCTCTCTCTCAGGGAGATATCTGTACACTGACTGGTGTCTCTCACTCCCTCTCTCTCTCAGGGAGATATCTTTACACTGAAAGGTATCTCTCAGTCCCCTCTCTCTCTCTCTCGGCGACATATTAGTACACTGACTGTGCCTCTCAGACCCATTCTCTCAGGGAGATATCTGTACACTGACTGCTCCTCTCAGTCCACAACTCTCAGGGAGATATCTGCACACTGACTGGTTTCTCTCAGTCCCTCTCTCTCAGGGAGATATCTGTACACTGACTGGTGTCTCTCAGTACCTCTCTCTCAGGGAGATATCTTTACACTGACTGGTGTCTCTCAAAACTCTCTGTCTCTCAGGGAGATATCTGTACACTGACTGGTGTCTCTCAGTCCCCTTTCTCTCTCAGGGAGATATCGGTACACTGACTGGTGTCTCTCAGTCCCCTCTCTCTCAGGAAGATATCTGTACACTGACTGGTGTTACTCAATACCTTTGTTACAAACACCAACAGCCTCTATATCCTGGTGGGTATCTCTCCCCCTGATATAAGAAGAACGGTAGCCCAGAAGAAAGAGCGACTCGATCAAACATCAGATGAGAGGCACCCTCTACATGGTCATACACCTACACCCAGCCGCCTAAAGTCAAGGAAGAGCTTCATAAAGTGTGTTGTTCCTTTACAATCAACCCCATCTGAAGCCTGCATCACCTTGTGGAAAGTCTGGCTCACCAGTCTCAAACAACCCCCGGCGATGGAAATTCTACCAGATGAAAGCCTTTCCCCAGGTGCTAATTGCCACTGGGCAAACTGGAAGTGTCTTAACAGACTTAGGACTGGTGTAGGTCGTTCAAAGGTGTCACTAAGCAAATGGGGATATACAACCAGCCCGACAGCTTGTGAATGTGGAACTGAGTCACAGACTATGCAACACCTCCTGCAATGTCTGTCGATAGAGAAACCCGGCACTGCTGCAGATCTTGCTGAATTCAACAACAAGCTGGAAAAATGTGTCCAGTTCTGGCAGGGCCATGTACAGACTGTTCGTGGACACGATAAGAATAATCTCTACGTAGACACTTGTCTCTCAGTCCCCTCTCTCTCAGGGAGATATCTGTACACTGACTGGTGTCTCACAGTCCCCTCTCTCTCAGGGAGATATCTGTACACTGACTGGTGTCTCTCAGTCCCCTCTCTCTCAGGGAGATATCTGTACACTGACTGGTGTCTCTCAGTCCCCTCTCTCTCTCTCTCAGGGAGATATCTGTACACTGACTGGTGTCTCTCAGTCTCTCTCTCTCAGGGAGCTATCTGTACACTGACTGGTGTCTCTCAGTCTCTCTCTCTCAGGGAGATATCTGTACACTGACTGGTGTCTCTCAGTCCCCTCTCTCTCAGGGAGATATCTGTACACTGACTGGTGTCCCTCAGTCCCTCTCTGTCAGGGAGATATCTGTACACTGACTGGTGTCACTCACTGCCCCTCCCTCAAGGAGATAGCTGTACACTGAATGGTGTCTCTCAGTCCCCTCTCTCTCAGGGAGATGTCTTTACACTGACTGGTGTCTCCCACTCCCTCTCTCTAAGGGAGATATCTTTACACTGCCTGGTGTCTCTCAGTCCCCTCTCTCTCAGGGATATATCTGTACACTGAATATTGTGTCTCAGACCCCTCTCACTCAGGGAGATTTCTGTACACCGACTGGTGTGTCTCAGACCCCTCTCTCTCAGGGAGATATCTGTACACTGACTGGTGTTACTCAATACCTTTGTTACAAACACCAACAGCCTCTATATCCTGGTGGGTATCTCTCCCCCTGATATAAGAAGAACGGTAGCCCAGAAGAAAGAGCGACTCGATCAAACATCAGATGAGAGGCACCCTCTACATGGTCATACACCTACACCCAGCCGCCTAAAGTCAAGGAAGAGCTTCATAAAGAGTGTTGTTCCATTACAATCAACCCCATCTGAAGCCTGCATCACCTTGTGGAAAGTCTGGCTCACCAGTCTCAAACAACCCCCGGCGATGGAAATTCTACCAGATGAAAGCCTTTCCCCAGGTGCTAATTGCCACTGGGCAAACTGGAAGTGTCTTAACAGACTTAGGACTGGTGTAGGTCGTTCAAAGGTGTCACTAAGCAAATGGGGATATACAACCAGCCCGACAGCTTGTGAATGTGGAACTGAGTCACAGACTATGCAACACCTCCTGCAATGTCTGTCGCTAGAGAAACCCGGCACTGCTGCAGATCTTGCTGAATTCAACAACAAGCTGGAAAAATGTGTCCAGTTCTGGCTGGGCCATGAACAGACTGTCCGTGGACACGATAAGAATAATCTCTACGTAGACACTTGTCTCTCAGTCCCCTCTCTCTCAGGGAGATATCTGTACACTGACTGGTGTCTCTCAGTCCCTCTCTCTCTCAGGGAGATATCTGTACACTGACTGGTGTCTCTCAGTCCCTCCCTCTCTCAGGGAGATATCTTCACACTGACTGGTGTCTCTCAGTCCCTCTCTCTCAGGGAGATATCTTTACACAGACTGGTATTTCTCAGTCCCCTCTCTCTGTTGCTGGGAAATATCTGTACACTGCCTGGTGTCTCTCAGTCTCCTCTCACCCTCAGGCAGATATATCTGTACCATGACTGGTGTCTCTCACTCCCTCTCTCTCTCAGGGAGATATCTGTACACTGACTGGTGTCTCTCAGTCCCTCTCTCTCAGGGAAATATCTGTACACTGACTGGTGTCTCTCAGTCCGCTCTCTCTCAGGGAGATATCTGTACACTGACTGGTGTCTCTCAGTCCCCTCTCTCTCAGGGAAATATCTGTACACAGATTGGTGTCAATCACTGCCACTCCCTCAGGGAGATATCTGTACACTGACTGGCGTCTCTCAGAGGCTCTCTCTCTCAGGGAGATGTCTTTACACTGAGTGGTATCTCTCAGTCCCCCCTCTCTCTCTGGGAGATATCTGAACACTGACTGGTGTCTCTCAGTCACCTCTCTCTCAGGGAGATATCTGTACACTGACTGGTGTGTCTCAGACCCCTCTCTCTTAGGGAGATATCTGTACACTGACTGGTGTCTCTCTGTCCCCTATCTCTCTCTCAGGGAGATATCTGTACACTGACTGGTGTCTCTCAGTCCCCTATCTCTCAGGGAAATATCTGTACACAGATTGGTGTCAATCACTGCCACTCCCTCAGGGAGATATCTGTACACTGACTGGCGTCTCTCAGAGCCTCTCTCTCTCAGGGAGATGTCTTTACACTGAGTGGTGTCTCTCAGTCCCTCTCTCTCTCTGGGAGATATCTGTACACTGATTGGTGTCTCTCAGTCCCTCTCTCTCTATGGGAGATTTCCTTACACTGACTGGTGCCTCTCAGTCCCTCTCTCTCAGGGAGATATCTATACACTGACTGGTGTATCTCAGTCCCTCTCTCTCTCTCAGGGAGATATCTGTACACTGACTGGTGTCTCTCAGTCCCTCTCTCTCAGGGAGATATCTTCACACTGACCTGTGTTTCTCAGTCCCCTTTCTCTCAGGGAGATATCTGTACACTGACTGGTGTCTCACAGTCCCCTCTCTCTCAGGGATATATCTGTACACTGACTGGTGTCTCTCCGTCCCCTCTCTCTCAGGAAGATATCTGTACACCGACTGCAGTATCTTACTCCCTCTCTCTCAGGGACATATCTGTACACTTACTGGTGTCTCTCATTCCCCTCTCTCTCAGGGAGATATCTTTACACTGACTGGTGTCTCTCAGTCCCTCTCTCTCAGGGAGATATCTGTACACTGACTGTTGTCTCTCAGTCCCTCTCTCTCAGGGAGATATCTGTACACTGACTGGTGTCTCTCAGTCCCTCTCTCTCAGGGAGATATCTGTACACTGACTGGTGTGTCTCAGACCCCTCTCTCTCAGGGAGATATCTGTACACTGACAGGTGTCTCTCAGTCCCCTCTCTCTCACTCTGGGAGATATCTGTACACTGACTGGTGTCTCTCAGTCCCTCTCTCTCAGGGAGATATCTGTACACTGACTGGTGTCTCTCACTCCCTCTCTCTCAGGGAGATATCTGTACACTGACTGGTATCTCTGTCCCCTCTCTCTCTCTCTCTGCGACATATTAGTACGCTGACTGTGCCTCTCAGTCCCTCTCTCTCAGGGAGATATCTGTACACTGACTGTGCCTCTCAGTCCCTCTCTCTCAGGGAGATATCTTTGCACTGACTGCTCCTCTCAGTCCACAACTCTCAGGGAGATATGTGTACACTGACTGGTGTCTCTCAGTCCCTCTCTCTCAGGGAGATATCTGTACACCGACTGGTGTCTCTCAGTCCCACTATCTCAGGGAGATATCTGTACACTGACTGGTGTCTCTCAGTCCCACTATCTCAGGGAGATATCTGTACACTGACTGGTGTCTCTCAGTCCCTCTCTCTCAGGGAGATATCTGTACACCGACTGGTGTCTCTCAGTCCCACTATCTCAGAGAGATACCTGTACACTGACTGGTGTCTCTCACTCCCTCTCTCTCTCAGCGAGAAATCTGTTCACAGACTGGTGTCTCTGAGACCCTCTCTCTCAGGGAGATATATGTCCACTGACTGTTGTCTCTCAGTCCCTCTCTCTCTCGAGCAGATATCTGTACACTGACTGGTGTCTCTCAGTCCCTCTCTCTCAGGGAGATACCTTTACACAGACTGGTTTCTCTCAGTCCCCCTCTCTCAGGGAGATGTCTTTACGCTGACTGTTGTCTCTCAGTCCTCTCTCTCTCAGGGAGATATCTGTGCACTGACTGGTATCTTTCAGTCCCTCTCTCTCTCTGGGAGATATCTGTACACTGACTGGTATCTTTCAGTCCCTCTCTCTCAGGGAGATATCTGTGCACTGACTGGTGTCTCTCAGTCCCCTCCCTCTCAGAGGAGATATCTGTATACTGACTGGTGTCTCTCCGACCCCTCTCTCTCAGGGAGATGTCTGTACACTGACTGGTGTCTCACAGTCACTCTCTCTCAGGGAGATATCTGTACACTGACTGGTGGCTCTCGGTCTCCCCTATCTCTCAGGGAGATATCTGTATACTGACTGGTGACTCTCAGTCCCCCGTCTCTCTAAGGGACATATCTGTACACTAACTGGCGTCTCTCACTCCCTCCCTCTCTGGGAGATATCTTTACACTGACTGGTGTCTCTCAGACCCTCTCTCTCAGGGAGATATCTGTGCACTGACTGGCGTCTCTCAGTGCACTCTCTCTCAGGGAGATATCTGTACGCTGACTGGTGTCTCTCAGTCTCTCTCTCTCAGGGAGATATCTGTACACTGACTAGCGTCTCTCAGTTCCCTCTCTTAGGGAGATATCTTTACACTGACTGGTGTCTCTCAGTCCCTCTCTCTCAGGGAGATATCTGTACACTGACTGGTGTCTCTCAGTCACCTCTCTCTCAGGGAGATATCTGTACATTGACTGCTGTCTCTCAGTCCCTCTCTCTCAGGGAGATATCTGTACATTGACTGCTGTCTCTCAGTCCTTCTCTCTCAGGGAAATGTATGTACACTGACTAGCGTCTATCAGTCCCCTCTCTTAGGGAGATATTTTACACTGACTGGTGTCTCTCAAAACTCTCTGTCTCTCAGGGAGATATCTGTGCACTGACTGGTGTCTCTCAGTCCCCTTTCTCTCTCAGGGAGATATCTGTACACTGACTGGTGTCTCTCAATCCCCTCTCCCTCTCTCTCAGGGAGATATCTGTACACTGACTGGTGTCTCTCAGTCCCCTCTCTCTCAGGGAGATGTCTTTACACTGACTGGTGTCTCTCACTCCCTCTCTCTCAGGGAGATGTCTTTACACTGACTGGTGTCTCTCACTCCCTCTCTCTCTCAGGGAGATATCTGTACACTGACTGGTGTCTCTCACTCCCTCTCTCTCTCAGGGAGATATCTGTACACTGACTGGTGTCTCTCACTCCCTCTCTCTCTCAGGGAGATATCTTTACACTGAAAGGTATCTCTCAGTCCCCTCTCTCTCTCTCTCGGCGACATATTAGTACACTGACTGTGCCTCTCAGACCCATTCTCTCAGGGAGATATCTGTACACTGACTGCTCCTCTCAGTCCACAACTCTCAGGGAGATATCTGCACACTGACTGGTTTCTCTCAGTCCCTCTCTCTCAGGGAGATATCTGTACACTGACTGGTGTCTCTCAGTACCTCTCTCTCAGGGAGATATCTTTACACTGACTGGTGTCTCTCAAAACTCTCTGTCTCTCAGGGAGATATCTGTACACTGACTGGTGTCTCTCAGTCCCCTTTCTCTCTCAGGGAGATATCGGTACACTGACTGGTGTCTCTCAGACCCCTCTCTCTCAGGGAGATATCGGTACACTGAATATTGTGTCTCAGACCCCTCTCTCTCAGGGAGATATCTGTACACTGACTGGTGTTACTCAATACCTTTGTTACAAACACCAACAGCCTCTATATCCTGGTGGGTATCTCTCCCCCTGATATAAGAAGAACGGTAGCCCAGAAGAAAGAGCGACTCCATCAAACATCAGATGAGAGGCACCCTCTACATGGTCATACACCTACACCCAGCCGCCTAAAGTCAAGGAAGAGCTTCATAAAGTGTGTTGTTCCTTTACAATCAACCCCATCTGAAGCCTGCATCACCTTGTGGAAAGTCTGGCTCACCAGTCTCAAACAACCCCCGGCGATGGAAATTCTACCAGATGAAAGCCTTTCCCCAGGTGCTAATTGCCACTGGGCAAACTGGAAGTGTCTTAACAGACTTAGGACTGGTGTAGGTCGTTCAAAGGTGTCACTAAGCAAATGGGGATATACAACCAGCCCGACAGCTTGTGAATGTGGAACTGAGTCACAGACTATGCAACACCTCCTGCAATGTCTGTCGATAGAGAAACCCGGCACTGCTGCAGATCTTGCTGAATTCAACAACAAGCTGGAAAAATGTGTCCAGTTCTGGCAGGGCCATGTACAGACTGTTCGTGGACACGATAAGAATAATCTCTACGTAGACACTTGTCTCTCAGTCCCCTCTCTCTCAGGGAGATATCTGTACACTGACTGGTGTCTCTCAGTCCCCTCTCTCTCAGGGAGATATCTGTACACTGACTGGTGTCTCACAGTCCCCTCTCTCTCAGGGAGATATCTGTACACTGACTGGTGTCTCTCAGTCCCCTCTCTCTCTCTCTCAGGGAGATATCTGTACACTGACTGGTGTCTCTCAGTCTCTCTCTCTCAGGGAGCTATCTGTACACTGACTGGTGTCTCTCAGTCTCTCTCTCTCAGGGAGATATCTGTACACTGACTGGTGTCTCTCAGTCCCTCTCTCTCAGGGAGATATCTGTACACTGACTGGTGTCCCTCAGTCCCTCTCTGTCAGGGAGATATCTGTACACTGACTGGTGTCACTCACTGCCCCTCCCTCAAGGAGATAGCTGTACACTGAATGGTGTCTCTCAGTCCCCTCTCTCTCAGGGAGATGTCTTTACACTGACTGGTGTCTCCCACTCCCTCTCTCTAAGGGAGATATCTTTACACTGCCTGGTGTCTCTCAGTCCCCTCTCTCTCAGGGATATATCTGTACACTGAATATTGTGTCTCAGACCCCTCTCACTCAGGGAGATTTCTGTACACCGACTGGTGTGTCTCAGACCCCTCTCTCTCAGGGAGATATCTGTACACTGACTGGTGTTACTCAATACCTTTGTTACAAACACCAACAGCCTCTATATCCTGGTGGGTATCTCTCCCCCTGATATAAGAAGAACGGTAGCCCAGAAGAAAGAGCGACTCGATCAAACATCAGATGAGAGGCACCCTCTACATGGTCATACACCTACACCCAGCCGCCTAAAGTCAAGGAAGAGCTTCATAAAGAGTGTTGTTCCATTACAATCAACCCCATCTGAAGCCTGCATCACCTTGTGGAAAGTCTGGCTCACCAGTCTCAAACAACCCCCGGCGATGGAAATTCTACCAGATGAAAGCCTTTCCCCAGGTGCTAATTGCCACTGGGCAAACTGGAAGTGTCTTAACAGACTTAGGACTGGTGTAGGTCGTTCAAAGGTGTCACTAAGCAAATGGGGATATACAACCAGCCCGACAGCTTGTGAATGTGGAACTGAGTCACAGACTATGCAACACCTCCTGCAATGTCTGTCGCTAGAGAAACCCGGCACTGCTGCAGATCTTGCTGAATTCAACAACAAGCTGGAAAAATGTCCACTTCTGGCTGGGCCATGAACAGACTGTCCGTGGACACGATAAGAATAATCTCTACGTAGACACTTGTCTCTCAGTCCCCTCTCTCTCAGGGAGATATCTGTACACTGACTGGTGTCTCCCAGTCCCCTCTCTCTCAGGGAGATATGTGTACACTGACTGGTGTCTCTCAGTCCCCTCTCTCTCTATCTCAGGGAGATATCTGTACACTGACTGGTGTCTCTCAGTCTCTCTCTCTCAGGGAGCTATCTGTACACTGACTGGTGTCTCTCAGTCCCCTCTCCCTCAGGGAGATATCTGTACACTGACTGGTGTCTCTCAGTCCCTCTCTGTCAGGGAGATATCTGTACACTGACTGGTGTCTCTCAGTCCCCTCTCTCTCAGGGAGATATCTGTACACCGACTGGTGTCTCTCAGTCTCTCTCACTCAGGGAGATATCTGTACACCGACTGGTGTCTCTCAGTCTCTCTCACTCAGGGAGATATGAGTACACTGACTGGTGTCTCTCACTCCCTCTCTCTCAGGGAGATATCTGTACACTGACTGGTGTCTCTCAGTCTCTCTCTCTCTGGGAGATATCTGTACACTGACTGGTGTGTCTCAGTCCCTCTCTCTCTCAGGGAGTTATCAGTACACTGACTGGTGTCTCTCAGTCCCTCTCTCTCAGGGAGATATCTCTACACTGACTGGTGTCTCTCAGTCTCTCTCTCTCTGGGAGATATCTGTACACTGACTGGTGTCTCTCAGTCCCTCTCTCTCAGGGAGATAACTGTACACTGACTTGTGTCTCTCAGTCCCTCTCTCTCTCAGGGAGATATCTGTACACCGACTGGTATCTCTCAGTCCCCTCTCTCTCAGCGAGATATCTGTACACTGACTGGTGTCTCTCAGTCCCTCTCTCTCAGGGAGATATCTGTACACTGACTTGTGTCTCTCAGTCCCTCTCTCTCTCAGGGAGATATCTGTACACCGACTGGTATCTCTCAGTCCCCTCTCTCTCAGGGAGATATCTGTACACTGACTGGTGTCTCGCAGTCTCTCTCTCTCAGGGAGATATCTTTACACTGACTGGTGTCTCTCAGTCCCCTCTCTCTCAGGGAGATATCTGTACACTGACTGGTGTCTCTCAGTCCCTCTCTGTCAGGGAGATATCTGTACACTGACTGGTGTCTCTCAGTCCCCTCTCTCTCAGGGAGATATCTGTACACCGACTGGTGTCTCTCAGTCTCTCTCACTCAGGGAGATATCTGTACACCGACTGGTGTCTCTCAGTCTCTCTCACTCAGGGAGATATCTGTACACTGACTGGTGTCTCTCACTCCCTCTCTCTCAGGGAGATATCTGTACACTGACTGGTGTCTCTCAGTCTCTCTCTCTCTGGGAGATATCTGTACACTGACTGGTGTGTCTCAGTCCCTCTCTCTCTCAGGGAGTTATCAGTACACTGACTGGTGTCTCTCAGTCCCTCTCTCTCAGGGAGATATCTCTACACTGACTGGTGTCTCTCAGTCTCTCTCTCTCTGGGAGATATCTGTACACTGACTGGTGTCTCTCAGTCCCTCTCTCTCAGGGAGATAACTGTACACTGACTGGTGTCTCTCAGTCCCTCTCTGTCAGGGAGATATCTGTACACTGACTGGTGTCTCTCAGTCCCCTCTCTCTCAGGGAGATATCTGTACACCGACTGGTGTCTCTCAGTCTCTCTCACTCAGGGAGATATCTGTACACCGACTGGTGTCTCTCAGTCTCTCTCACTCAGGGAGATATCAGTACACTGACTGGTGTCTCTCACTCCCTCTCTCTCAGGGAGATATCTGTACACTGACTGGTGTCTCTCAGTCTCTCTCTCTCTGGGAGATATCTGTACACTGACTGGTGTGTCTCAGTCCCTCTCTCTCTCAGGGAGTTATCAGTACACTGACTGGTGTCTCTCAGTCCCTCTCTCTCAGGGAGATATCTCTACACTGACTGGTGTCTCTCAGTCTCTCTCTCTCTGGGAGATATCTGTACACTGACTGGTGTCTCTCAGTCCCTCTCTCTCAGGGAGATAACTGTACACTGACTTGTGTCTCTCAGTCCCTCTCTCTCTCAGGGAGATATCTGTACACCGACTGGTATCTCTCAGTCCCCTCTCTCTCAGGGAGATATCTGTACACTGACTGGTGTCTCTCAGTCCCTCTCTCTCAGGGAGATATCTGCACACTGACTTGTGTCTCTCAGTCCCTCTCTCTCTCAGGGAGATATCAGTACACCGACTGGTATCTCTCAGTCCCCTCTCTCTCAGGGAGATATCTGTACACTGACTGGTGTCTCGCAGTCTCTCTCTCTCAGGGAGATATCTTTACACTGACTGGTGTCTCTCAGTCCCCTCTCTCTCAGGGAGATGTCTTTACACTGACTGGTGTCTCCCACTCCCTCTCTCTAAGGGAGATATCTTTACACTGCCTGGTGTCTCTCAGTCCCCTCTCTCTCAGGGATATATCTGTACACTGAATATTGTGTCTCAGACCCCTCTCACTCAGGGAGATTTCTGTACACTGACTGGTGTGTCTCAGACCCCTCTCTCTCAGGGAGATATCGGTACACTGACTGGTGTCTCTCAGTCCCCTCTCTCTCAGGGAGATATCTGTACACTGACTGGTGTTACTCAATACCTTTGTTACAAACACCAACAGCCTCTATATCCTGGTGGGTATCTCTCCCCCTGATATAAGAAGAACGGTAGCCCAGAAGAAAGAGTGACTCCATCAAACATCAGATGAGAGGCACCCTCTACATGGTCATACACCTACACCCAGCCGCCTAAAGTCAAGGAAGAGCTTCATAAAGAGTGTTGTTCCATTACAATCAACCCCATCTGAAGCCTGCATCACCTTGTGGAAAGTCTGGCTCACCAGTCTCAAACAACCCCCGGCGATGGAAATTCTACCAGATGAAAGCCTTTCCCCAGGTGCTAATTGCCACTGGGCAAACTGGAAGTGTCTTAACAGATTTAGGACTGGTGTAGGTCGTTCAAAGGTGTCACTAAGCAAATGGGGATATACAACCAGCCCACAGCTTGTGAATGTGGAACTGAGTCACAGACTATGCAACACCTCCTGCAATGTCTGTCGATAGAGAAACCCGGCACTGCTGCAGATCTTGCTGAATTCAACAACAAGCTGGAAAAATGTGTCCAGTTCTGGCTGGGCCATGTACAGACTGTTCGTGGACACGATAAGAATAATCTCTACGTAGACACTTGTCTCTCAGTCCCCTCTCTCTCAGGGAGATATCTGTACACTGACTGGTGTCTCTCAGTCCCCTCTCTCTCAGGGAGATATCTGTACACTGACTGGTGTCTCTCAGTCCCCTCTCTCTCAGGGATATATCTGTACACTGAATATTGTGTCTCAGACCCCTCTCACTCAGGGAGATTTCTGTACACTGACTGGTGTTACTCAATACCTTTGTTACAAACACCAACAGCCTCTATATCCTGGTGGGTATCTCTCCCCCTGATATAAGAAGAACGGTAGCCCAGAAGAAAGAGCGACTCGATCAAACATCAGATGAGAGGCACCCTCTACATGGTCATACACCTACACCCAGCCGCCTAAAGTCAAGGAAGAGCTTCATAAAGTGTGTTGTTCCATTACAATCAACCCCATCTGAAGCCTGCATCACCTTGTGGAAAGTCTGGCTCACCAGTCTCAAACAACCCCCGGCGATGGAAATTCTACCAGATGAAAGCCTTTCCCCAGGTGCTAATTGCCACTGGGCAAACTGGAAGTGTCTTAACAGACTTAGGACTGGTGTAGGTCGTTCAAAGGTGTCACTAAGCAAATGGGGATATACAACCAGCCCGACAGCTTGTGAATGTGGAACTGAGTCACAGACTATGCAACACCTCCTGCAATGTCTGTCGATAGAGAAACCCGGCACTGCTGCAGATCTTGCTGAATTCAACAACAAGCTGGAAAAATGTGTCCAGTTCTGGCTGGGCCATGAACAGACTGTCCGTGGACACGATAAGAATAATCTCTACGTAGACACTTGTCTCTCAGTCCCCTCTCTCTCAGGGAGATATCTGTACACTGACTGGTTACACTCAGTCCCCTCTCTCTCAGGGAGATATCTGTACACTGACTGGTGTCTCTCAGTCCCCTCTCTCTCAGGGAGATATCTGTACACTGACTGGTGTCTCACAGTCCCCTCTCTCTCAGGGAGATATCTGTAAACTGACTGGTGTCTCCCAGTCCCCTCTCTCTCAGGGAGATATCTGTACACTGACTGGTGTCTCTCAGTCCCCTCTCTCTCTGTCTCAGGGAGATATCTGTACACTGACTGGTGTCTCTCAGTCTCTCTCTCTCAGGGAGCTATCTGTACACTGACTGGTGTCTCTCAGTCCCCTCTCTCTCAGGGAGATATCTGTACACTGACTGGTGTCTCTCAGTCCCCTCTCTCTCAGGGAGATATCTGTACACCGACTGGTGTCTCTCAGTCTCTCTCACTCAGGGAGATATCTGTACACCAACTGGTGTCTCTCAGTCTCTCTCACTCAGGGAGATATCTGTACACTGACTGGTGTCTCTCAGTCTCTCTCTCTCTGGGAGATATCTGTACACTGACTGGTGTGTCTCAGTCCCTCTCTCTCTCAGGGAGTTATCAGTACACTGACTGGTGTCTCTCAGTCCCTCTCTCTCAGGGAGATATCTCTACACTGACTGGTGTCTCGCAGTCTCTCTCTCTCAGGGAGATATCTTTACACTGACTGGTGTCTCTCAGTCCCCTCTCTCTCAGGGAGATGTCTTTACACTGACTGGTGTCTCCCACTCCCTCTCTCTAAGGGAGATATCTTTACACTGCCTGGTGTCTCTCAGTCCCCTCTCTCTCAGGGATATATCTGTACACTGAATATTGTGTCTCAGACCCCTCTCACTCAGGGAGATTTCTGTACACTGACTGGTGTGTCTCAGACCCCTCTCTCTCAGGGAGATATCGGTACACTGACTGGTGTCTCTCAGTCCCCTCTCTCTCAGGGAGATATCTGTACACTGACTGGTGTTACTCAATACCTTTGTTACAAACACCAACAGCCTCTATATCCTGGTGGGTATCTCTCCCCCTGATATAAGAAGAACGGTAGCCCAGAAGAAAGAGTGACTCCATCAAACATCAGATGAGAGGCACCCTCTACATGGTCATACACCTACACCCAGCCGCCTAAAGTCAAGGAAGAGCTTCATAAAGAGTGTTGTTCCATTACAATCAACCCCATCTGAAGCCTGCATCACCTTGTGGAAAGTCTGGCTCACCAGTCTCAAACAACCCCCGGCGATGGAAATTCTACCAGATGAAAGCCTTTCCCCAGGTGCTAATTGCCACTGGGCAAACTGGAAGTGTCTTAACAGACTTAGGACTGGTGTAGGTCGTTCAAAGGTGTCACTAAGCAAATGGGGATATACAACCAGCCCGACAGCTTGTGAATGTGGAACTGAGTCACAGACTATGCAACACCTCCTGCAATGTCTGTCGATAGAGAAACCCGGCACTGCTGCAGATCTTGCTGAATTCAACAACAAGCTGGAAAAATGTGTCCAGTTCTGGCTGGGCCATGTACAGACTGTTCGTGGACACGATAAGAATAATCTCTATGTAGACACTTGTCTCTCAGTCCCCTCTCTCTCAGGGAGATATCTGTACACTGACTGGTGTCTCTCAGTCCCCTCTCTCTCAGGGAGATATCTGTACACTGACTGGTGTCTCACAGTCCCCTCTCTCTCAGGGAGATATCTGTACACTGACTGGTATCTCTCAGTCTCTCTCTCCCAGGGAGATATCTGTACACTGACTGGTGTCTCTCAGTCCCTCTCTGTCAGGGAGATATCTGTACACTGACTGGTGTCTCTCAGTCCCCTCTCTCTCAGGGAGATATCTGTACACCGACTGGTGTCTCTCAGTCTCTCTCACTCAGGGAGATATCTGTACACTGACTGGTGTCTCGCAGTCTCTCTCTCTCAGGGAGATATCTTTACACTGACTGGTGTCTCTCAGTCCCCTCTCTCTCAGGGAAATATCTGTACACTGACTGGTGTCTCTCAGTCCCCTCCCTCTCAGGGAGATATCTATAAACTGACTGGTGTCTCTCAGTTCCCTCTCTCTCAGGGAGATATCTTTACACTGACTGGTGTCTCTCACTCCCTCTCTCTCAGGGAGATATCTGTACACTGACTGGTGTCTCTCAGTCCTCTCTCTCAGGGAGATATCTGTACACTGACTGGTGTCTCTCACTCACTCTCTCTCAGGGAGATATCTGTACACTGACTGGTGTCTCTCACTCCCTCTCTCTCAGGGAGATATCTGTACACTGACTGGTGTCTCCCACTCACTCTCTCTCAGGGAGATATCTGTACACTGACTGGTGTCTCTCACTCACTCTCTCTCAGGGAGATATCTGTACACTGACTGGTGTCTCTCACTCCCTCTCTCTCAGGGAGATATCTGTACACTGACTGGTGTCTCTCACTCCCTCTCTCTCAGGGAGATATCTTTACACTGAATGGTATCTCTGTCCCCTCTCTCTCTCTCACTGCGACATATTAATACACTGACTGTGCCTCTCAGTCCCTCTCTCTCAGGGAGATATCTGTACACTGACTGCTCCTCTCAGTCCACAACTCTCAGGGAGATATCTGTACACTGACTGGTTTCTATCAGTCCCTCTTTCTCAGGGAGATATCTGTACACTGACTGCTGTCTCTCATTCCCCTCTCTCTCAGGGAGATATCTGTACACTGACAGGTGTCTCTCAGTCCCCTCTCTCTCAGGGAGATATCTGTACACTGACTGGTGTCTCTCAGTCCCTTCTCTCTCAGGGAGATATCTGTACACTGACTGCTGTCTCTCGTTCCCCTCTCTCTCAGGGAGATATCTGTACACTGACTGGTGTCTCTCAGTCCCTGTCTCTCAGGGAGATGTCTGTACAATGACTGGTGTGTCTCAGTCCCCTCTCTCTCAGGGAGATATCTGTACACTGACAGGTGTCTCTCAGTCCCTTCTCTCTCACTCAGGGAGATATCTGTACACTGACTGGTGTCTCTCAGTCCCCTCTCTGTCAGGGAGATATCTGTACACTGACTGGTGTCTCTCAGTCCCCTCTCTCTCAGGGAAATATCTGTACACTGACTGGTGTCTCTCAGTCCCCTCTCTCTCAGGGAAATATCTGTACACTGACTGGTGTCTCTCAGTCCCCTCTCTCTCTCTCAGGGAGATATCTGTACACTGACTGGTGTCTCTCGTTCCCCTCTCTCTCAGGGAGATATCTGTACACTGACTGGTGTCTCTCAGTCCTTCTCTCTCAGGGAAATTTCTGTACACTGACTAGCGTCTCTCAGTCCCCTCTCTTAGGGAGATATCTTTACACTGACTGGTGTCTCTCAGTCCCTCTCTCTCAGGGAGATATCTCTACACTGACTGGTGTCTCTCAGTCCCTCTCTCTCAGGGAGATAACTGTACACTGACTTGTGTCTCTCAGTCCCTCTCTCTCTCAGGGAGATATCTGTACACCGACTGGTATCTCTCAGTCCCCTCTCTCTCAGGGAGATATCTGTACACTGACTGGTGTCTCTCAGTCCCCTCTCTCTCAGGGAGATATCTGTACACTGACTGGTGTCTCTCAGTCCCCTCTCTCTCTCTCTCAGGGAGATATCTGTACACTGACTGGTGTCTCTCAGTCTCTCTCTCTCAGGGAGATATCTGTACACTGACTGGTGTCTCTCAGTCCCCTCTCTCTCAGGGAGATATCTGTACACTGACTGGTGTCTCTCAGTCCCTCTCTGTCAGGGAGATATCTGTACACTGACTGGTGTCTCTCAGTCCCCTCTCTCTCAGGGAGATATCTGTACACCGACTGGTGTCTCTCAGTCTCTCTCACTCAGGGAGATATCTGTACACTGACTGGTGTCTCGCAGTCTCTCTCTCTCAGGGAGATATCTTTACACTGACTGGTGTCTCTCAGTCCCCTCTCTCTCAGGGAGATATCTGTACACTGACAGGTGTCTCTCAGTCCCTTCTCTCTCACTCAGGGAGATATCTGTACACTGACTGGTGTCTCTCAGTCCCCTCTCTGTCAGGGAGATATCTGTACACTGACTGGTGTCTCTCAGTCCCCTCTCTCTCAGGGAAATATCTGTGCACTGACTGGTGTCTCTCAATCCCTTTCTCTCTCATGGAGATGTCTTTACACTGACTGGTGTCTCTCACTCCCTCTCTCTCTCAGGGAGATATCTTTACACTGAAAGGTATCTCTCAGTCCCCTCTCTCTCTCTCTCTGCGACATATTAGTACACTGACTGTGCCTCTCAGACCCATTCTCTCAGGGAGATATCTGTACACAGACTGCTCCTCTCAGTCCACAACTCTCAGGGAGATGTCAGTACACTGACTGGTTTCTCTCAGTCCCTCTCTCTCAGGGAGATATCTGTACACTGACTGGTGTCTCTCAGTCCCTCTCTCTCAGGGAGATGTCTGTACACTGACTGGTGTGTCTCAGACCCCTCTCTCCCAGGGAGATATCTGTAAACTGACAGGTGTCTCTCAGTCCCCTCTCTCTCTCTCAGGGAGATATCTGTACACTGACTGGTGTCTCTCAGTCCCCTCTTTCTCAGGGAGATATCTGTACACTGACTGGTGTGTCTCAGACCCCTCTCTCTCAGGGAGATATCTGTACACTGACTGGTGTGTCTCAGACCCCTCTCTCTCAGGGAAATATCTGTATACTGACAGGTGTCTCTCAGACCCTCTCTCTCTCTCAGGGAGATATCTGCACACTGACTTTTGTCTCTCAGTCCCCTCTCTCTCAGGGGAATATCTGTACACTGACTGGTGAAACTCACTGCCACTCCCTCAGGGAGATATCTGTACCCTGACTGGTGTCTCTCACTCCCTCTCTCTCAGGGAGATATCTGTACACTGACTGATGTCTCTCAGTCACCCTCTCTCAGGGAGATATCTGTACACTGACTGCTGTCTCTCAGTCCCTCTCTCTCAGGGAGATATCTGTAAACTGACTGGTGTCTCTAAATCCCTCTCTCTCAAGGAGATATCTTTACACAGACTGGTGTCTCTCAGTCCCCGTTCTCTCAGGGAGTTATCTGTACACTGACTGGTGTCTCTCAGTCACTCTCTCTCAGGGAGATATCTGTACACTGACTGGTGTCTCTCAGTCACTCTCTCTCAGGGAGATATCTTTACACTGACTGGTGTCTCTCACTCCCTCTCTCTCTGGGAGATATCTGTACACTGACTGGTGTCTCTCAGTCCCTCTCTCTCAGGGAGATATCTGTACACTGACTGGTGTCTCTCAGTCACCCTCTCTCAGGGAGATATCTGTACACTGACTGGTGTCTCTCAGTCCCTCTCTCTCAGGGAGATATCTGTACACAGACTGGTGCCTCTCAGTCACCCTCTCTCAGGGAGATATCTGTACACTGACTGGTGTCTCTCAGTCCCTCTCTCTCAGGGAGATATCTGTACACTGACTGGTGTCTCTTAGTCCCTCTCTCTCAGGGAGATGTCTTTACACTGACTGGTGTCTCTCAGGCCCTCTCTCTCAGGGAGATATCTGTACACTGACTGGTGTCTCTCAGTCCCTCTCTCTCTCATGGAGATATCTGTACACTGACTGGTGTCTCTTAGTCCCTCTCTCTCAGGGAGATGTCTTTACACTGACTGGTGTCTCTCAGTCACTCTCTCTCAGGGAGATATCTGTACACTAACTGCCGTCTCTCAGTCGATCTCTCTCAGGGAGATATCTGTACAATGACTGGTGTCTCTCCGACCCCTCTCTCTCAGGGAGATATCTGTACACTGACTGGTGTCTCTCAGTCCCTCTCTCTCAGGGAGATATCTGTACACTGACTGGTGTCTCTCAGTCCCTCTCTCTCAGGGAGATATCTGTACACTGACTGGTGTCTCTTAGTCCCTCTCTCTCATGGAGATATCTGTATACTGACTGGTGCCTCTCAGTCCCCCGTCTCTCTAAGGGAGATATCTGTACACTAACTGCCGTCTCTCAGTCGATCGCTCTCAGGGAGATATCTGTACAATGACTGGTGTCTCTCTGACCCCTCTCTCTCAGGGAGGTGTCTGTACACCTACTGGTGTCTCTCACTCCCTCTCTCTCAGGGAGATATCTGTACACTGACTGGTGTCTCTCAGTCTCTCTCTCAGGGAGATATCTGTACACTGACTGGTGTCTCTCAGTCTCTCTCTCAGGGAGATATCTGTACACTGACTGGTGTCTCTCACTCCCTCTCTCTCAGGGAGATATATGTACACTGATTGTTGTCTCTCAGTCCCTCTCTCTCTCTAGCAGATATCTGTACACTGACTGGTGTCTCTCAGTCCCTCTCTCTCTCAGGGAGATATCTGTACACTGACTGGTGTCTCTCAGTCCCTCTCTCTCTCAGGGAGATATCTGTACACTGACTGGTGTCTCTCAGTCTCTCTCTTTCAGGGAGATATCTTTACACTGACGGGTGTCTCTCAGTCCCTCTCTCTCAGGGAGATGTCTTTACGCTGACTGTTGTCTCTCAGTCCTCTCTCTCTCGGGGAGATATCTGTACACTGACTGGTGTCTCTCACTCCCTCTCTCTCAGGGAGATATCTGTACACTGACTGGTGTCTCTTAGTCCCTCTCTCTCAGGGAGATATCTGTACACTGACTGGCGTCTCTCAGTCCCTCTCTCTCAGGGTGATATCTTTACACTGACTGGTATCTCTCAGTCCCCTCTCTGTCTCTCTGCGAGATATCTGTACACTGAGTGTGCCTCTCAGTTGTTCTCTGTCAAGGAGATACCTTTACACTGACTTTTGTCTCTCAGTACTCTCTGTCTCTCAGGGAGATATCTGTACACTGACTGGTGTCTCTCATTCCCCTATCTCTCAGGGAGATATCTGTACACAGACTGCGGTAGCTCATTCCCCTCTCTCTCACGGAGATATCTGTACACTGACTGGTGTCTCTCAGACCCCTCTCTCTCAGGGAGATATCTGTACACTGACTGGTGTCACTCACTGCCCCTCCCTCAGGGAGATAGCTGTACACTGAATGGTATCTCTCAGTCCTCTCTCTCAGGGAAATATCTGTACAGTGCCTGCTGTCTCTCAGTCCCTCAATCTCAAGGAGATATCTGTACACTGACTGGTGTCTCTCAGTCCCTCTCTCTCAGGGAGATATCTGTACACTGACTGGTGTCTCTCAGTCCCTCTCTCTCAGGGAGATATCTGTACACTGACTGGTGTCTCTCAGTCCCTCTCTCTCAGGGAGATATCTGTACACTGACTGGTGTCTCTTAGTCCCTCTCTCTCAGGGAGATATCTGTACACTGACTGGCGTCTCTCAGTCCCTCTCTCTCAGGGTGATATCTTTACACTGACTGGTATCTCTCAGTCCCCTCTCTGTCTCTCTGCGAGATATCTGTACACTGAGTGTGCCTCTCAGTCCCTCTCTGTCAAGGAGATACCTTTACACTGACTTTTGTCTCTCAGTACTCTCTTTCTCTCAGGGAGATATCTGTACACTGACTGGTGTCTCTCATTCCCCTATCTCTCAGGGAGATATCTGTACACAGACTGCGGTAGCTCATTCCCCTCTCTCTCACGGAGATATCTGTACACTGACTGGTGTCTCTCAGACCCCTCTCTCTCAGGGAGATATCTGTACACTGACTGGTGTCACTCACTGCCCCTCCCTCAGGGAGATAGCTGTACACTGAATGGTATCTCTCAGTCCTCTCTCTCAGGGAAATATCTGTACAGTGCCTGCTGTCTCTCAGTCCCTCAATCTCAAGGAGATATCTGTACACTGACTGGTGTCTCTCAGTCCCTCTCTCTCAGGGAGATATCTGTACACTGACTGGTGTCTCTCAGTCCCTCTCTCTCAGGGAGATATCTGTACACTGACTGGTGCCTCTCAGTCCCTCTCTCTCAGGGAGATATCTGTACACTGACTGGTGTCTCTCAGTCTCTCTCACTCAGGGAGATATCTGTACACTGACTGGTGCCTCTCAGTCCCTCTCTCTCAGGGAGATATCTGTACACTGACTGGTGTCTCTCAGTCTCTCTCACTCAGGGAGATATCTGTACACTGACTGGTGTCTCTCATTCCCCTCTCTCTCCAGGAGATATCTGTACACAGACTGGTGTCTCTCAGTCCCTCTCTCTCAGGGAGATATCTGTACACTGACTGGTGTCTCTCAGTCCCCTCTCTCTCAGGGAGATATCTGTAAACTGACTGCTGTCTCTCAGACCCCTCTCTCTCAGGGAGATATCTGTACATTGACTGGTGAAACTCACTGCCACTCCCTCAGGTAGATAGCTGTACACTGACTGCTATCTCTCAGTCCTCTGTCTCGGGGAAATATGTGTACACTGACTGGTGTCTCTCAGTCCCTCTCTCTCAGGGAGATATCTTAACACTGACTAGTGTCTCTCACTCCCTCGCTCTCAGGGAGATATCTGTACACTGACTGGTGTCTCTCACTCCCTCTCTCTCTGGGAGATATCTGTACACTGACTGGTGACTCTCAGTCCCTCTCTCTCTGGGAGATATCTGTACACTGACTGGTGTCTCTCAGTCTCTCTCTCTCAGAGAGATATCTGTACACAGACTGGTGTCTCTCAGTCCCTCTCTCTCAGGGAGATATCTGTACACTGACTGGTGTCTCTCAGTCACTCTCTCTCAGGGAGATATCTGTACACTGACTGGTTTCTCTCAGTCCCTCTCACTCAGGGAGATGTCTTTACACTGACTAGTGTCTCTCAGTCCCCTCTCTTAGGGAGATATCTTTACACTGACTGGTGTCTCTCAGTTCCTCTCACTCAGGGAGATGTCTTTACACTGACTAGTGTCTCTCACTCCCTCTCTCTCAGGGAGATATCTGTACACTGACTGGTGTCTCTCAGTCCTCTCTCTCAGGGAGATATCTGTACACTGACTGGTGTCTCTCACTCACTCTCTCTCAGGGAGATATCTGTACACTGACTGGTGTCTCTCACTCCCTCTCTCTCAGGGAGATATCTGTACACTGACTGGTGTCTCTCACTCACTCTCTCTCAGGGAGATATCTGTACACTGACTGGTGTCTCTCACTCCCTCTCTCTCAGGGAGATATCTGTACACTGACTGGTGTCTCTCACTCCCTCTCTCTCAGGGAGATATCAATACACTCACTGGTGTCTCTCACTCCCTCTCTCTCAGGGAGATATCTTTACACTGAATGGTATCTCTGTCCCCTCTCTCTCTCTCACTGCGACATATTAATACACTGATTGTGCCTCTCAGTCCCTCTCTCTCAGTGAGATATCTGTACACTGACTGCTCCTCTCAGTCCACATCTCTCAGGGAGATATCTGTACACTGACTGGTGTCTCTCAGTCCCTCTCTCTCAGGGAGATATCTGTACACTGACTGGTTTCTCTCAGTCCCTCTTTCTCAAGGAGATATCTGTACACTGACTGCTGTCTCTCATTCCCCTCTCTCTCAGGGAGATATCTGTACACTGACTGGTGTCTCTCAGTCCCCTCTCTCTCAGGGACATATCTGTACACAGACTGGTGTCTCTCAGTCCCTCTCTCTCAGGGAGATATATGTACACTGACTGGTGTCTCTCAGTCCCCTCTCTCTCAGGGAGATATCTGTACACTGACTACTGTCTCTCGTTCCCCTCTCTCTCAGGGAGATATCTGTACACTGACTGGTGTCTCTCAGTCCCTGTCTCTCAGGGAGATGTCTGTACAATGACTGGTGTGTCTCAGTCCCCACTCTCTCAGGGAGATATCTGTACACTGACAGGTGTCTCTCAGTCCCCTCTCTCTCACTCAGGGAGATATCTGTACACTGACTGGTGTCTCTCAGTCCCCTCTCTCTCAGGGAAATATCTGTACACTGACTGGTGTCTCTCAGTCCCCTGTCTCTCAGGGAAATATCTGTACACTGACTGGTGTCTCTCAGTCCCCTCTCTCTCTCTCAGGGAGATATCTGTACACTGACTGGTGTCTCTCAGTCCCCTCTCTCTCAGGGAAACATCTGTACACTGACTGGTGTCTCTCAGTCCCCTCTCTCTCAGGGAAATATCTGTACACTGACTAGTGAAACTCACTGCCACTCCCTCAGGGAGATAGCTGTACACTGACTGGTGTCTCTCAGTCCCTCTCTCTCAGGGAAATATCTGTACACTGACTAGTGAAACTCACTGCCACTCCCTCAGGGAGATTTCTGTACACTGACTGGCGTCTCTCAGTCCCTCTCTCTCAGGCAGCAATCTTTACACTGACAGGTGTCTCTCTGTCACTCTCTCTCAGGAGATGTCTGTACACTGACTTGTGTCTCTCAGTCCCCTCTCATAGGGAGATATCTATACACTGACTGGTGTCTCCCACTTCCTCTCTCTCTCAGGGAGAAATCCTTACACTGACTGGTGTCTCTCAGTCCCTCTCTCTCAGGGAGATATCTATACACTGACCATTTCTCTCAGTTCATCTCTCTCAGGGAGATATCTGTACAATGACTGGTGTATCTCAGTCCCTCTCCCTCTCGGAGATATCTTTACATTGACTGTTGTCTCTCAGTCCCCTTTCTCTCAGGGAGATATCTGTACACTGACTGGTGTCTCTCAATCCCTCTCGCTCTTAGGCATCTATCTTTACACAGACTGGTGTCTCTCACTACCTCTCTCTCAGGGAGATATCTGTACACTGACTGGTATCTCACAGTCCCCTCTCTCTCTCAGGGAGATATCTGTACACTGACTTGTGTCTCTCAGTCCCTCTCTCTCAGGGAGATATCTTTACACTGACTGGTGTCTCTCAGACCCTCTCTCTCAGGGAGATATCTGTACACTGACTTGTGTCTCTCAGTCCCTCTCTCTCAGGGAGATATCTGTACACTGACTTGTGTCTCTCAGTCCCTCTCTCTCAGGGAGATATCTTTACACTGACTGGTGTCTCTCAGACCCTCTCTCTCAGGGAGATATCTGTACACAGACTGGTGTCTCTCAGTTCCCCTCTCTCAGGGAGATATCTTTACACTGACTGGTGTCTCTCAGTCCCTCTCTCTCAGGGAGATGTCTTTACGTTGACTGTTGTCTGTCAGTCCTCTCTCTCTCACTGAGATATCTGTGCACTGACTGGTGTCTCTCAATCCTCTCTCTCAGGGAAATATCTGTACACTGACTGGTGTCTCTCAGTCCCATTCTCTCAGGGAGATGTCTTTACACTGACTGTTGTCTCTCAGTCCCCTCTCTCTCAAGGAGATATCTGTACACTGACTGGTGTCTCTCAGTCCCCTCTCTCTCAGGGAGATATCTGTACACTGACTGGTGTCTCTCAGTGCACTCTCTCTCAGGGAGATATCTGTACACTGACTGGCGTCTCTCAGTCCCTCTCTCTCAGGGTGATATCTTTACACTGACTGGTATCTCTCAGTCCCCTCTCTGTCTCTCTGCGAGATATCTGTACACTGAGTGTGCCTCTCAGTCCCTCTCTGTCAAGGAGATACCTTTACACTGACTTTTGTCTCTCAGTACTCTCTGTCTCTCAGGGAGATATCTGTACACTGAGTGGTATCTCTCAGTCCCCTCTCTGTCTCTCTGCGAGATATCTGTACACTGAGTGTGCCTCTCAGTCCCTCTCTGTCAAGGAGATACCTTTACACTGACTTTTGTCTCTCAGTACTCTCTGTCTCTCAGGGAGATATCTGTACACAGACTGCGGTAGCTCATTCCCCTCTCTCTCACGGAGATATCTGTACACTGACTGGTGTCTCTCAGACCCCTCTCTCTCAGGGAGATATCTGTACACTGACTGGTGTCACTCACTGCCCCTCCCTCAGGGAGATAGCTGTACACTGAATGGTATCTCTCAGTCCTCTCTCTCAGGGAAATATCTGTACAGTGCCTGCTGTCTCTCAGTCCCTCAATCTCAAGGAGATATCTGTGCACTGACTGGTGTCTCTCATTCCCCTCTCTCTCTAAGGGAGATATCTTTACACTGACTGGTGTCTCTCAGTCCCCTCTCTCTCAGGGAGATATCTGTACACTGACTGGTGTCTCTCAGTCCCTCTCTCTAAGGGAGATATCTGTACACTGACTGGTGTCTCTCAGTCCCCTCTCTCTCAGGGATATATCTGTACACTGAATATTGTGTCTCAGACCCCTCTCACTCAGGGAGATTTCTGTACACTGACTGGTGTGTCTCAGACGCCTCTCTGTCAGGGAGATATCTGTACACTGACTGGTGTCTCTCAGTCCCTCTCTGTCTCTCTGGGAGATATCTGTACACTGACTGGTGTATCTCTGTCCCTCTCTCTCAGGGAGATATCTGTACACTGACTGGTGTCTCTCATTCCCCTCTCTCTCCGGGAGATATCTGTACACAGACTGGTGTCTCTCAGTCCCTCTCTCTCTCAGGGAGATATCTGTACACTGACTGGTGTCTCTCAGTCCCCTCTCTCTCAGGGAGATATCTGTAAACTGACTGCTGTCTCTCAGACCCCTCTCTCTCAGGGAGATATCTGTACATTGACTGGTGAAACTCACTGCCACTCCCTCAGGGAGATAGCTGTACACTGACTGGTATCTCTCAGTCCTCTGTCTCGGGGAAATATGTGTACACTGACTGGTGTCTCTCAGTCCCTCTCTCTCAGGGAGATATCTTAACACTGACAGGTGTCTCTCACTCCCTCTCTCTCAGGGAGATATCTGTACACTGACTGGTGTCTCTCACTCCCTCTCTCTCAGGGAGATATCTGTACACTGACTGGTGTCTCTCAGTCACCCTCTCTCAGGGAGTTATCTGTAAACTGACTGGTGTCTCTAAATCCCTCTCTCTCAAGGAGATATCTTTACACATACTGGTGTCTCTCAGTCCCCGTTCTCTCAGGGAGTTATCTGTACACTGACTGGTGTCTCTCAGTCCCCTCTCTCTCAGGGAGATATCTGTACACTGACTGGTGTCTCTCACTCCCTCTCTCTCTGGGAGATATCTGTACACTGACTGGTGTCTCTCAGTCCCTCTCTCTCAGGGAGATATCTGTACACTGACTGGTGTCTCTCAGTCCCCTCTCTCTCTCAGGGAGATATCTGTACACTGACTGGTGTCTCTCAGTCCCCTCTCTCTCAGGGAGATATCTGTACACTGACTTGTGTCTCTCAGTCCCCTCTCTCTCAGGGAGATATCTGTACACTGACTGGTGTCTCTTAATCCCTCTCTCTCATGGAGATATCTGTACACTGACTGGTGCCTCTCAGTCCCCCGTCTCTCTAAGGGAGATATCTGTACACTGACTGGTGTCTCTGCGACCCCTATCTCTCAGGGAGATGTATGTACACTGCCGGATGTCTCTCAGTCCCTCTCGCTCAGGGAGATGTCTGTACACTGACTGGCGTCTCACAGTCACTCTCTCTCAGGGAGATAACTGTACACTGAATGGTGTCTCTCAGTCCCTATCTCTCAGGGAAAGATCTGTACACTGACTGGTGTCTCTCATTCCCCTCTCTCTCTGGGAGATATCTGTACACTGACTGGTGTCTCTCAGTCCCCTCTCTCTCTGGGAGATATCTGTACACTGACTGGTGTCTCTCAGTCCCTCTCTCTCATGGAGATATCTGTACACTGACTGGTGTCTCTCAGTCCCTCTCTCTGGGAGATATCTGTACACTGACTGGTGTCTCTCAGTCCCACTCTCTCAGGGTGATATCTGTACACTGACTGGTGTCTCTCAGTCCCCTCTCTCTCTCTCAGGGTGATATCTGTACACTGACTGGTGTCTCCCAGTCCCTCTCTCTCAAGAAGATATCTGTTCACTGACTGGTGACTCTCAGTCCCTCTCTCTCAGGGAGATATCTTTACACTGACTGGTGACTCTCAGTCCCTCTCTCTCAGGGAGATATCTGTACACTGACTGGTGTCTCTCAGTCCCCTCTCTCTCTCGGGAAATATCTGTACACTGACTGGTGACCCTCAGTCCCCTCTCTCTCTGGGAGATATCTGTACACTGACTGGTGTCTCTCAGTCCCCTCTCTCTCTGGGAGATATCTGTACACTGACTGGTGTCTCTCAGTCCCCTCTCTCTCTGGGAGATATCTGTACACTGACTGGTGTCTCTCAGTCCCTCTCTCTCTGGGAGATATCTGTACACTGACTGGTGTCTCTCAGTCCCTCTCTCTCAGGGTGATATCTGTACACTGACTGGTGTCTCTCAGTCCCCTCTCTCTCTCTCTCTCGGAGATATCAGTACACTGACTGCTGTCTCTCAGTCCCTCTCTCTCTGGGAGGTATCTGTACACTGACTAGTGTCTCTCAGTCCCTCTCTTTTTCAGGGTGATATCTGTACACTGACTGGTGTCTCTCAGTCCCCTCTCTCTCAGGGAGATATCTGTACACTGACTGGTGACTCTCAGTCCCTCTCTCTCAGTGAGATATCTGTACACTGACTGGTGACTCTCAGTCCCTCTCTCTCAGGGAGATATCTGAACACTGACTGGTGTCTCTCAGTCCCTCTCTGTCAGGGAGATATCTTTACACTGACTGGTCTCTCTCAGTCCCCTCTCTCTCAGGGAGATATCTGTACACTGACTGGTGTCTCTCAGTCCCTCTCTCTCAGGGAGATATCTGTACACTGACTGGTGTCTCTCAGTCCCCCCTCTCTCTCAGGGAGTTATCTGTACATTGACTGGTGTCTCTCAGTCCCCTCTCTCTCAGGGAGATATCTGTACACTGACTGGTGTCTCTCAGTCCCCTCTCTCTCAGGAAGATATCTGTACACTGACTGGTGTCTCTCAGTCCCTCTCTCTCAGGGAGATATCTGTACACTGACTGGTGTCTCTCATTCCTCTCTCACTCAGGGAAATATCTGTACACTGACTGGTGTCTCTCAGTCCCTCTCTCTCATGGAGATATCTGTATACTGACTGGTGCCTCTCAGTCCCCCGTCTCTCTAAGGGAGATATCTGTACACTAACTGCCGTCTCTCAGTCGATCTCTCTCAGGGAGATATCTGTACACTGACTGGTGTCTCTCAGTCTCTCTCTCAGGGAGATATCTGTACACTGACTGGTGTCTCTCAGTCTCTCTCTCAGGGAGATGTCTGTACACTGACTGGCGTCTCACAGTCACTCTTTCTCAGGGAGATATCTGTACACTGACTGGTGTCTCTCAGTCTCTCTCTCAGGGAGATATCTGTACACTGACTGGTGTCTCTCAGTCTCCTCTCTCTCTGGGAGATATCTGTACACTGACTGGTGTCTCTCAGTCCCCTCTCTCTCAGGGAGTTATCTGTACACTGACTGGTGTCTCTTAATCCCTCTCTCTCAAGGAGATATCTGTACACAGACTGGTGTCTCTCAGTCCCTCTCTCTCAGGGTGATATCTGTACACTGACTGGTGTCTCTCAGTCCCTCT
This sequence comes from Isurus oxyrinchus, assembly GCA_026770705.1. Classification (NCBI taxonomy): domain Eukaryota; kingdom Metazoa; phylum Chordata; class Chondrichthyes; order Lamniformes; family Lamnidae; genus Isurus; species Isurus oxyrinchus. The sequence continues at coordinate 393,474 of JANJGN010000501.1, read as the reverse complement.
CTCTCTGGGAGATATCTGTACACTGACTGGCGTCTCTCAGTCCCTCTCTCTCAGGGAGATATCTTTACACTGACTGGTGTCTCTCAGTCCCCTTTCTCTCAGGGAGATATCTGTACACTGACTGGTGTCTCTCAGTCCCCTCTCTCTCAGGGAGATATGTGTACACAGACTGGTGTCTCTCAGTCACTCTCTCTCAGGGAGATATCTGTACACTGACTGGTGTCTCTCAGTCACTCTCTCTCAGGGAGATATCTTTACACTGACTGGTGTCTCTTAGTCCCTCTCTCTCATGGAGATATCTGTATACTGACTGTTGCCTCTCAGTCCCCCGCCTCGCTAAGGGAGATATCTGTGCACTAACTGCCGTCTCTCAGTCGATCTCTCTCAGGGAGATACTTTACAATGACTGGTGTCTCTCCGACCCCTCTCTCTCAGGGAGATGTCTGTACACTGACTGGCGTCTCACAGTCAGTCTCTCTCAGGGAGAAATCGGTACACTGACTGGTGTCTTTCAGTCTCTCTCTCAGGGAGATATCTGTACACTGACTGGTGTCTCTCAGTCCCCTCTCTCTCTCTCAGGGTGATATCTGTACACTGACTGATGTCTCTCAGTCCCTCTCTCTCAAGGTGATATCTGTACACTGACTGGTGACTCTCAGTCCCTCTCTCTCAGTGAGATATCTGTACACTGACTGGTGTCTCTCAGTCCCTCTCTCTCAGGGAGATATCTGTACACTGACTGGTGTCTCTCATTCCTCTCTCACTCAGGGAAATATCTGTACACTGACTGGTGTCTCTCAGTCCCTCTCTCTCATGGAGATATCTGTATACTGACTGGTGCCTCTCAGTCCCCCGTCTCTCTAAGGGAGATATCTGTACACTAACTGCCGTCTCTCAGTCGATCTCTCTCAGGGAGATATCTGTACACTGACTGGTGTCTCTCAGTCTCTCTCTCAGGGAGATATCTGTACACTGACTGGTGTCTCTCAGTCTCTCTCTCAGGGAGATGTCTGTACACTGACTGGCGTCTCACAGTCACTCTTTCTCAGGGAGATATCTGTACACTGACTGGTGTCTCTCAGTCTCTCTCTCAGGGAGATATCTGTACACTGACTGGTGTCTCTCAGTCTCCTCTCTCTCTGGGAGATATCTGTACACTGACTGGTGTCTCTCAGTCCCCTCTCTCTCAGGGAGTTATCTGTACACTGACTGGTGTCTCTTAATCCCTCTCTCTCAAGGAGATATCTGTACACAGACTGGTGTCTCTCAGTCCCTCTCTCTCAGGGTGATATCTGTACACTGACTGGTGTCTCTCAGTCCCTCTCTCTCTGGGAGATATCTGTACACTGACTGGCGTCTCTCAGTCCCTCTCTCTCAGGGAGATATCTTTACACTGACTGGTGTCTCTCAGTCCCCTTTCTCTCAGGGAGATATCTGTACACTGACTGGTGTCTCTCAGTCCCCTCTCTCTCAGGGAGATATGTGTACACAGACTGGTGTCTCTCAGTCACTCTCTCTCAGGGAGATATCTGTACACTGACTGGTGTCTCTCAGTCACTCTCTCTCAGGGAGATATCTTTACACTGACTGGTGTCTCTTAGTCCCTCTCTCTCATGGAGATATCTGTATACTGACTGTTGCCTCTCAGTCCCCCGCCTCGCTAAGGGAGATATCTGTGCACTAACTGCCGTCTCTCAGTCGATCTCTCTCAGGGAGATACTTTACAATGACTGGTGTCTCTCCGACCCCTCTCTCTCAGGGAGATGTCTGTACACTGACTGGCGTCTCACAGTCAGTCTCTCTCAGGGAGAAATCGGTACACTGACTGGTGTCTTTCAGTCTCTCTCTCAGGGAGATATCTGTACACTGACTGGTGTCTCTCAGTCCCCTCTCTCTCTCTCAGGGTGATATCTGTACACTGACTGATGTCTCTCAGTCCCTCTCTCTCAAGGTGATATCTGTACACTGACTGGTGACTCTCAGTCCCTCTCTCTCAGTGAGATATCTGTACACTGACTGGTGTCTCTCAGTCCCTCTCTCTCAGGGAGATGTCTGTACACTGACTGGCGTCTCACAGTCACTCTCTCTCAGGGAGAAATCGGTACACTGACTGGTGTCTCTCAGTCTCTCTCTCAGGGAGATATCTGTACACTGACTGGTGTCTCTCACTCCCTCTCTCTCAGGGAGATATATGTACACTGATTGTTGTCTCTCGGTCCCTCTCTCTCTCTAGCAGATATCTGTACACTTACTGGTGTCTCATAGTCCCTCTCTCTCTCAGGGAGATATCTGTTCACTGACTGGTGTCTCTCAGTCCCTCTCTCTCTCAGGGAGATATCTGTACACTGACTGGTGTCTCTCAGTCCCCTCCCTCTCAGAGGAGATATCTGTCCACAGACTGGTGTCTCTCAGTCCCTCTCTTTCAGGGAGATGTCTTTACGCTGACTGTTGTCTCTCAGTCCTCTCTCTCGGGGAGATATCTGTACGCTGACTGGTATCTCTCATTCCTCTCTCTCTCAGGGAAATATCTGTACACTGACTGGTGTCTCTTAGTCCCTCTCTCTCATGGAGATATCTGTATACTGACTGGTGCCTCTCAGTCCCCCGTCTCTCTAAGGGAGATATCTGTACATGAAGTGCCGTCTCTCAGTCGATCTCTCTCAGGGAGATATCTGTACACTGACTGGTGTCTCTCCGACCCCTCTCTCTCAGGGAGATGTCTGTACACTGACTGGCGTCTCACAGTCACTCTCTCTCAGGGAGATAACTGTACACTGACTGGTGTCTCTCAGTCTCTCTCTCAGGGAGATATCTGTACACTGACTGGTGTCTCTCAGTCCCTATCTCTAAGGATATATCTGTACACTGCCTGGTGTCTCTCAGTCCCCTCTCTCTCTGGGAGATATCTGTACACTGACTGGTGTCTCTCAGTCCCCTCTCTCTCTGGGAGATATCTGCACACTGACTGGTGTCTCTCAGTCCCTCTCTCTCATGGAGATATCTGTACACTGACTGGTGTCTCTCAGTCCCTCTCTCTGGGAGATATCTGTACACTGACAGGTGTCTCTCAGTCCCTCTCTCTCTGGGAGATATCTGTACACTGACTGGTGTCTCTCAGTCCCTGTCTCTCAGGGTGATATCTGTACACTGACTGGTGTCTCTCAGTCCCCTCTCTCTCTCTCTGGGAGATATCTGTACACTGACTGGTGTCTCTCAGTCCCTCTCTCTCTGGGAGATATCTGTACACTGACTGGTGTCTCTCAGTCCCTCTCTCTCAGGGTGATATCTGTACACTGACTGGTGGCTCTCAGTCCCCTCTCTCTCTCTCAGGGTGATATCTGTACACTGACTGGTGTCTCTCAGTCCCTCTCTCTCAGGGTGATATCTGTTCACTGACTGGTGACTCTCAGTCCCTCTCTCTCAGGGTGATATCTTTACACTGACTGGTGACTCTCAGTCCCTCCCTCTCAGGGAGATATCTGTACAGTGTCTGGTGTCTCTCAGTCCTCTCTCTCTCTCGGGAAATATCTGTGCACTGACTGGTGCCTCTCAGTCCCTCTCTCTGGGAGATATCTGTACAGTGACTGGTGTCTCTCATTCCCCTCTCTCTCTGGGAGATATCTGTACACTGACTGGTGACTCTCAGTCCCTCTCTCTCTGGGAGATATCTGTACACTGACTGGTGTCTCTCAGTCCCTCTCTCTGGGAGATATCTGTACAGTGACTGGTGTCTCTCAGTCCCTCTCTCTCTGGGAGATATCTGTACACTGACTGGTGTCTCTCAGTCCCTCTCTCTCAGGGTGATATCTGTACACTGACTGGTGTCTCTCAGTCCCCTCTCTCTCTCTCTGGGAGATATCTGTACACTGACTGCTGTCTCTCAGTCCCTCTCTCTCTGGGAGATATCTGTACACTGACTAGTGTCTCTCAGTCCCTCTCTCTCAGGGTGATATCTGTACACTGACTCGTGTCTCTCAGTCCCCTCTCTCTCGCTCAGGGTGATATCTGTACACTGACTGGTGTCTCTCAGTCCCTCTGTCTCAATGTGATATCTCTACACTGACTGGTGACTCTCAGTCCCTCTCTCTCAGGGAGATATCTCTACACTGACTGGTGACTCTCAGTCCCTCTCTCTCTGGGAGATATCTGTACACTGACTGGTGTCTCTCAGTCCCTCTCTCTCTGGGAGATATCTGTACACTGACTGGTGTCTCTCAGTCCCTCTCTCTCTGGGAGATATCTGTACACTGACTGGTGTCTCTCAGTCCCTCTCTCTCAGGGTGATATCTGTACACTGACTGGTGGCTCTCAGTCCCCTCTCTCTCTCTCAGGGTGATATCTGTACACTGACTGGTGTCTCTCAGTCCCTCTCTCTCAGGGTCATATCTGTTCACTGACTGGTGACTCTCAGTCCCTCTCTCTCAGGGTGATATCTTTACACTGACTGGTGACTCTCAGTCCCCTCTCTCTCGCTCAGGGTGATATCTGTACACTGACTGGTGTCTCTCAGTCCCTCTGTCTCAATGTGATATCTGTACACTGACTGGTGACTCTCAGTCCCTCTCTCTCAGTGAGATATCTGTACACTGACTGGTGACTCTCAGTCCCTCTCTCTCAGGGAGATATCTGTACACTGACTGGTGTCTCTCAGTCCCCTCTCTCTCTCTGGGAGATATCTGTACACTGACTGGTGACTCTCAGTCCCTCTCTCTCTGGGAGATATCTCTACACTGACTGGTGACTCTCAGTCCCTCTCTCTCAGGGAGATATCTCTACACTGACTGGTGACTCTCAGTCCCTCTCTCTCAGGGAGATATCTGTACACTGACTGATGTCTCTCAGTCCCTCTCTCTCTGGGAGATATCTGTACACTGACTGGTGTCTCTCAGTCCCTCTCTCTCTGGGAGATATCTGTACACTGACTGGTGTCTCTCAGTCCCTCTCTCTCAGGGTGATATCTGTACACTGACTGGTGGCTCTCAGTCCCCTCTCTCTCTCTCAGGGTGATATCTGTACACTGACTGGTGTCTCTCAGTCCCTCTCTCTCAGGGTCATATCTGTTCACTGACTGGTGACTCTCAGTCCCTCTCTCTCAGGGTGATATCTTTACACTGACTGGTGACTCTCAGTCCCTCCCTCTCAGGGAGATATCTGTACAGTGTCTGGTGTCTCTCAGTCCCCTCTCTCTCTCGGGAAATATCTGTGCACTGACTGGTGCCTCTCAGTCCCTCTCTCTGGGAGATATCTGTACAGTGACTGGTGTCTCTCATTCCCCTCTCTCTCTGGGAGATATCTGTACACTGACTGGTGACTCTCAGTCCCTCTCTCTCTGGGAGATATCTGTACACTGACTGGTGTCTCTCAGTCCCTCTCTCTGGGAGATATCTGTACAGTGACTGGTGTCTCTCAGTCCCTCTCTCTCTGGGAGATATCTGTACACTGACTGGTGTCTCTCAGTCCCTCTCTCTCAGGGTGATATCTGTACACTGACTGGTGTCTCTCAGTCCCCTCTCTCTCTGGGAGATATCTGTACACTGACTGGTGTCTCTCAGTCCCCTCTCTCTCTGGGAGATATCTGTACACTGACTGGTGTCTCTCAGTCCCTCTCTCTCTGGGAGATATCTGTACACTGACTGGTGTCTCTCAGTCCCTCTCTCTCAGGGTGATATCTGTACACTGACCGGTGTCTCTCAGTCCCCTCTCTCTCTCTCTCGGAGATATCAGTACACTGACTGCTGTCTCTCAGTCCCTCTCTCTCTGGGAGGTATCTGTACACTGACTAGTGTCTCTCAGTCCCTCTCTTTTTCAGGGTGATATCTGTACACTGACTGGTGTCTCTCAGTCCCCTCTCTCTCAGGGAGATATCTGTACACTGACTGGTGACTCTCAGTCCCTCTCTCTCAGTGAGATATCTGTACACTGACTGGTGACTCTCAGTCCCTCTCTCTCAGGGAGATATCTGAACACTGACTGGTGTCTCTCAGTCCCTCTCTGTCAGGGAGATATCTTTACACTGACTGGTCTCTCTCAGTCCCCTCTCTCTCAGGGAGATATCTGTACACTGACTGGTGACTCTCATTCCTCTCTCTCTCAGGGAGATATCTGTACACTGACTGGTGTCTCTCAGTCCCCCCTCTCTCTCAGGGAGTTATCTGTACATTGACTGGTGTCTCTCACTCCCCTCTCTCTCAGGGAGATATCTGTACACTGACTGGTGTCTCTCAGTCCCCTCTCTCTCAGGAAGATATCTGTACACTGACTGGTGTCTCTCAGTCCCTCTCTCTCAGGGAGATATCTGTACACTGACTGGTGTCTCTCATTCCTCTCTCACTCAGGGAAATATCTGTACACTGACTGGTGTCTCTCAGTCCCTCTCTCTCATGGAGATATCTGTATACTGACTGGTGCCTCTCAGTCCCCCGTCTCTCTAAGGGAGATATCTGTACACTAACTGCCGTCTCTCAGTCGATCTCTCTCAGGGAGATATCTGTACACTGACTGGTGTCTCTCAGTCTCTCTCTCAGGGAGATATCTGTACACTGACTGGTGTCTCTCAGTCTCTCTCTCAGGGAGATGTCTGTACACTGACTGGCGTCTCACAGTCACTCTTTCTCAGGGAGATATCTGTACACTGACTGGTGTCTCTCAGTCTCTCTCTCAGGGAGATATCTGTACACTGACTGGTGTCTCTCAGTCTCCTCTCTCTCTGGGAGATATCTGTACACTGACTGGTGTCTCTCAGTCCCCTCTCTCTCAGGGAGTTATCTGTACACTGACTGGTGTCTCTTAATCCCTCTCTCTCAAGGAGATATCTGTACACAGACTGGTGTCTCTCAGTCCCTCTCTCTCAGGGTGATATCTGTACACTGACTGGTGTCTCTCAGTCCCTCTCTCTCTGGGAGATATCTGTACACTGACTGGCGTCTCTCAGTCCCTCTCTCTCAGGGAGATATCTTTACACTGACTGGTGTCTCTCAGTCCCCTTTCTCTCAGGGAGATATCTGTACACTGACTGGTGTCTCTCAGTCCCCTCTCTCTCAGGGAGATATGTGTACACAGACTGGTGTCTCTCAGTCACTCTCTCTCAGGGAGATATCTGTACACTGACTGGTGTCTCTCAGTCCCTCTCCCTCTGGGAGATATGTGTACACAGACTGGTGTCTCTCAGTCACTCTCTCTCAGGGAGATATCTGTACACTGACTGGTGTCTCTCAGTCACTCTCTCTCAGGGAGATATCTTTACACTGACTGGTGTCTCTTAGTAGCTCTCTCTCATGGAGATATCTGTATACTGACTGGTGCCTCTCAGTCCCCCGCCTCGCTAAGGGAGATATCTGTGCACTAACTGCCGTCTCTCAGTCGATCTCTCTCAGGGAGATACTTTACAATGACTGGTGTCTCTCCGACCCCTCTCTCTCAGGGAGATGTCTGTACACTGACTGGCGTCTCACAGTCAGTCTCTCTCAGGGAGAAATCGGTACACTGACTGGTGTCTTTCAGTCTCTCTCTCAGGGAGATATCTGTACACTGACTGGTGTCTCTCAGTCCCCTCTCTCTCTCTCAGGGTGATATCTGTACACTGACTGGTGTCTCTCACTCCCTCTCTCTCAGGGAGATATATGTACACTGATTGTTGTCTCTCGGTCCCTCTCTCTCTCTAGCAGATATCTGTACACTTACTGGTGTCTCATAGTCCCTCTCTCTCTCAGGGAGATATCTGTTCACTGACTGGTGTCTCTCAGTCCCTCTCTCTCTCAGGGAGATATCTGTACACTGACTGGTGTCTCTCAGTCCCCTCCCTCTCAGAGGAGATATCTGTCCACAGACTGGTGTCTCTCAGTCCCTCTCTTTCAGGGAGATGTCTTTACGCTGACTGTTGTCTCTCAGTCCTCTCTCTCGGGGAGATATCTGTACACTGACTGGTATCTCTCATTCCTCTCTCTCTCAGGGAAATATCTGTACACTGACTGGTGTCTCTTAGTCCCTCTCTCTCATGGAGATATCTGTATACTGACTGGTGCCTCTCAGTCCCCCGTCTCTCTAAGGGAGATATCTGTACATGAAGTGCCGTCTCTCAGTCGATCTCTCTCAGCAAGATATCTGTACACTGACTGGTGTCTCTCCGACCCCTCTCTCTCAGGGAGATGTCTGTACACTGACTGGCGTCTCACAGTCACTCTCTCTCAGGGAGATAACTGTACACTGACTGGTGTCTCTCAGTCTCTCTCTCAGGGAGATATCTGTACACTGACTGGTGTCTCTCAGTCCCTATCTCTAAGGATATATCTGTACACTGACTGGTGTCTCTCAGTCCCCTCTCTCTCTGGGAGATATCTGTACACTGACTGGTGTCTCTCAGTCCCCTCTCTCTCTGGGAGATATCTGCACACTGACTGGTGTCTCTCAGTCCCTCTCTCTCATGGAGATATCTGTACACTGACTGGTGTCTCTCAGTCCCTGTCTCTCAGGGTGATATCTGTACACTGACTGGTGTCTCTCAGTCCCCTCTCTCTCTCTCTGGGAGATATCTGTACACTGACTGGTGTCTCTCAGTCCCTCTCTCTCTGGGAGATATCTGTACACTGACTGGTGTCTCTCAGTCCCTCTCTCTCAGGGTGATATCTGTACACTGACTGGTGGCTCTCAGTCCCCTCTCTCTCTCTCAGGGTGATATCTGTACACTGACTGGTGTCTCTCAGTCCCTCTCTCTCAGGGTGATATCTGTTCACTGACTGGTGACTCTCAGTCCCTCTCTCTCAGGGTGATATCTTTACACTGACTGGTGACTCTCAGTCCCTCCCTCTCAGGGAGATATCTGTACAGTGTCTGGTGTCTCTCAGTCCCCTCTCTCTCTCGGGAAATATCTGTGCACTGACTGGTGCCTCTCAGTCCCTCTCTCTGGGAGATATCTGTACAGTGACTGGTGTCTCTCATTCCCCTCTCTCTCTGGGAGATATCTGTACACTGACTGGTGACTCTCAGTCCCTCTCTCTCTGGGAGATATCTGTACACTGACTGGTGTCTCTCAGTCCCTCTCTCTGGGAGATATCTGTACAGTGACTGGTGTCTCTCAGTCCCTCTCTCTCTGGGAGATATCTGTACACTGACTGGTGTCTCTCAGTCCCTCTCTCTCAGGGTGATATCTGTACACTGACTGGTGTCTCTCAGTCCCCTCTCTCTCTCTCTGGGAGATATCTGTACACTGACTGCTGTCTCTCAGTCCCTCTCTCTCTGGGAGATATCTGTACACTGACTAGTGTCTCTCAGTCCCTCTCTCTCAGGGTGATATCTGTACACTGACTCGTGTCTCTCAGTCCCCTCTCTCTCGCTCAGGGTGATATCTGTACACTGACTGGTGTCTCTCAGTCCCTCTGTCTCAATGTGATATCTGTACACTGACTGGTGACTCTCAGTCCCTCTCTCTCAGTGAGATATCTGTACACTGACTGGTGACTCTCAGTCCCTCTCTCTCAGGGAGATATCTGTACACTGACTGGTGTCTCTCAGTCCCCTCTCTCTCTCTGGGAGATATCTGTACACTGACTGGTGACTCTCAGTCCCTCTCTCTCTGGGAGATATCTCTACACTGACTGGTGACTCTCAGTCCCTCTCTCTCAGGGAGATATCTCTACACTGACTGGTGACTCTCAGTCCCTCTCTCTCTGGGAGATATCTGTACACTGACTGGTGTCTCTCAGTCCCTCTCTCTCTGGGAGATATCTGTACACTGACTGGTGTCTCTCAGTCCCTCTCTCTCTGGGAGATATCTGTACACTGACTGGTGTCTCTCAGTCCCTCTCTCTCAGGGTGATATCTGTACACTGACTGGTGGCTCTCAGTCCCCCCTCTCTCTCTCAGGGTGATATCTGTACACTGACTGGTGTCTCTCAGTCCCTCTCTCTCAGGGTCATATCTGTTCACTGACTGGTGACTCTCAGTCCCTCTCTCTCAGGGTGATATCTTTACACTGACTGGTGACTCTCAGTCCCCTCTCTCTCGCTCAGGGTGATATCTGTACACTGACTGGTGTCTCTCAGTCCCTCTCTCTCAATGTGATATCTGTACACTGACTGGTGACTCACAGTCCCTCTCTCTCAGTGAGATATCTGTACACTGACTGGTGACTCTCAGTCCCTCTCTCTCAGGGAGATATCTGTACACTGACTGGTGTCTCTCAGTCCCCTCTCTCTCTCTGGGAGATATCTGTACACTGACTGGTGACTCTCAGTCCCTCTCTCTCTGGGAGATATCTCTACACTGACTGGTGACTCTCAGTCCCTCTCTCTCAGGGAGATATCTCTACACTGACTGGTGACTCTCAGTCCCTCTCTCTCTGGGAGATATCTGTACACTGACTGGTGTCTCTCAGTCCCTCTCTCTCTGGGAGATATCTGTACACTGACTGGTGTCTCTCAGTCCCTCTCTCTCTGGGAGATATCTGTACACTGACTGGTGTCTCTCAGTCCCTCTCTCTCAGGGTGATATCTGTACACTGACTGGTGGCTCTCAGTCCCCTCTCTCTCTCTCAGGGTGATATCTGTACACTGACTGGTGTCTCTCAGTCCCTCTCTCTCAGGGTCATATCTGTTCACTGACTGGTGACTCTCAGTCCCTCTCTCTCAGGGTGATATCTTTACACTGACTGGTGACTCTCAGTCCCTCCCTCTCAGGGAGATATCTGTACAGTGTCTGGTGTCTCTCAGTCCCCTCTCTCTCTCGGGAAATATCTGTGCACTGACTGGTGCCTCTCAGTCCCTCTCTCTGGGAGATATCTGTACAGTGACTGGTGTCTCTCATTCCCCTCTCTCTCTGGGAGATATCTGTACACTGACTGGTGACTCTCAGTCCCTCTCTCTCTGGGAGATATCTGTACACTGACTGGTGTCTCTCAGTCCCTCTCTCTGGGAGATATCTGTACAGTGACTGGTGTCTCTCAGTCCCTCTCTCTCTGGGAGATATCTGTACACTGACTGGTGTCTCTCAGTCCCTCTCTCTCAGGGTGATATCTGTACACTGACTGGTGTCTCTCAGTCCCCTCTCTCTCTCTCTGGGAGATATCTGTACACTGACTGCTGTCTCTCAGTCCCTCTCTCTCTGGGAGATATCTGTACACTGACTAGTGTCTCTCAGTCCCTCTCTCTCAGGGTGATATCTGTACACTGACTCGTGTCTCTCAGTCCCCTCTCTCTCGCTCAGGGTGATATCTGTACACTGACTGGTGTCTCTCAGTCCCTCTGTCTCAATGTGATATCTGTACACTGACTGGTGACTCTCAGTCCCTCTCTCTCAGTGAGATATCTGTACACTGACTGGTGACTCTCAGTCCCTCTCTCTCAGGGAGATATCTGTACACTGACTGGTGTCTCTCAGTCCCCTCTCTCTCTCTGGGAGATATCTGTACACTGACTGGTGACTCTCAGTCCCTCTCTCTCTGGGAGAAATCGGTACACTGACTGGTGTCTCTCAGTCTCTCTCTCAGGGAGATATCTGTACACTGACTGGTGTCTCTCACTCCCTCTCTCTCAGGGAGATATATGTACACTGATTGTTGTCTCTCGGTCCCTCTCTCTCTCTAGCAGATATCTGTACACTTACTGGTGTCTCATAGTCCCTCTCTCTCTCAGGGAGATATCTGTTCACTGACTGGTGTCTCTCAGTCCCTCTCTCTCTCAGGGAGATATCTGTACACTGACTGGTGTCTCTCAGTCCCCTCCCTCTCAGAGGAGATATCTGTCCACAGACTGGTGTCTCTCAGTCCCTCTCTTTCAGGGAGATGTCTTTACGCTGACTGTTGTCTCTCAGTCCTCTCTCTCGGGGAGATATCTGTACACTGACTGGTATCTCTCATTCCTCTCTCTCTCAGGGAAATATCTGTACACTGACTGGTGTCTCTTAGTCCCTCTCTCTCATGGAGATATCTGTATACTGACTGGTGCCTCTCAGTCCCCCGTCTCTCTAAGGGAGATATCTGTACATGAAGTGCCGTCTCTCAGTCGATCTCTCTCAGCAAGATATCTGTACACTGACTGGTGTCTCTCCGACCCCTCTCTCTCAGGGAGATGTCTGTACACTGACTGGCGTCTCACAGTCACTCTCTCTCAGGGAGATAACTGTACACTGACTGGTGTCTCTCAGTCTCTCTCTCAGGGAGATATCTGTACACTGACTGGTGTCTCTCAGTCCCTATCTCTAAGGATATATCTGTACACTGACTGGTGTCTCTCAGTCCCCTCTCTCTCTGGGAGATATCTGTACACTGACTGGTGTCTCTCAGTCCCCTCTCTCTCTGGGAGATATCTGCACACTGACTGGTGTCTCTCAGTCCCTCTCTCTCATGGAGATATCTGTACACTGACTGGTGTCTCTCAGTCCCTGTCTCTCAGGGTGATATCTGTACACTGACTGGTGTCTCTCAGTCCCCTCTCTCTCTCTCTGGGAGATATCTGTACACTGACTGGTGTCTCTCAGTCCCTCTCTCTCTGGGAGATATCTGTACACTGACTGGTGTCTCTCAGTCCCTCTCTCTCAGGGTGATATCTGTACACTGACTGGTGGCTCTCAGTCCCCTCTCTCTCTCTCAGGGTGATATCTGTACACTGACTGGTGTCTCTCAGTCCCTCTCTCTCAGGGTGATATCTGTTCACTGACTGGTGACTCTCAGTCCCTCTCTCTCAGGGTGATATCTTTACACTGACTGGTGACTCTCAGTCCCTCCCTCTCAGGGAGATATCTGTACAGTGTCTGGTGTCTCTCAGTCCCCTCTCTCTCTCGGGAAATATCTGTGCACTGACTGGTGCCTCTCAGTCCCTCTCTCTGGGAGATATCTGTACAGTGACTGGTGTCTCTCATTCCCCTCTCTCTCTGGGAGATATCTGTACACTGACTGGTGACTCTCAGTCCCTCTCTCTCTGGGAGATATCTGTACACTGACTGGTGTCTCTCAGTCCCTCTCTCTGGGAGATATCTGTACAGTGACTGGTGTCTCTCAGTCCCTCTCTCTCTGGGAGATATCTGTACACTGACTGGTGTCTCTCAGTCCCTCTCTCTCAGGGTGATATCTGTACACTGACTGGTGTCTCTCAGTCCCCTCTCTCTCTCTCTGGGAGATATCTGTACACTGACTGCTGTCTCTCAGTCCCTCTCTCTCTGGGAGATATCTGTACACTGACTAGTGTCTCTCAGTCCCTCTCTCTCAGGGTGATATCTGTACACTGACTCGTGTCTCTCAGTCCCCTCTCTCTCGCTCAGGGTGATATCTGTACACTGACTGGTGTCTCTCAGTCCCTCTGTCTCAATGTGATATCTGTACACTGACTGGTGACTCTCAGTCCCTCTCTCTCAGTGAGATATCTGTACACTGACTGGTGACTCTCAGTCCCTCTCTCTCAGGGAGATATCTGTACACTGACTGGTGTCTCTCAGTCCCCTCTCTCTCTCTGGGAGATATCTGTACACTGACTGGTGACTCTCAGTCCCTCTCTCTCTGGGAGATATCTCTACACTGACTGGTGACTCTCAGTCCCTCTCTCTCAGGGAGATATCTCTACACTGACTGGTGACTCTCAGTCCCTCTCTCTCTGGGAGATATCTGTACACTGACTGGTGTCTCTCAGTCCCTCTCTCTCTGGGAGATATCTGTACACTGACTGGTGTCTCTCAGTCCCTCTCTCTCTGGGAGATATCTGTACACTGACTGGTGTCTCTCAGTCCCTCTCTCTCAGGGTGATATCTGTACACTGACTGGTGGCTCTCAGTCCCCCCTCTCTCTCTCAGGGTGATATCTGTACACTGACTGGTGTCTCTCAGTCCCTCTCTCTCAGGGTCATATCTGTTCACTGACTGGTGACTCTCAGTCCCTCTCTCTCAGGGTGATATCTTTACACTGACTGGTGACTCTCAGTCCCCTCTCTCTCGCTCAGGGTGATATCTGTACACTGACTGGTGTCTCTCAGTCCCTCTCTCTCAATGTGATATCTGTACACTGACTGGTGACTCACAGTCCCTCTCTCTCAGTGAGATATCTGTACACTGACTGGTGACTCTCAGTCCCTCTCTCTCAGGGAGATATCTGTACACTGACTGGTGTCTCTCAGTCCCCTCTCTCTCTCTGGGAGATATCTGTACACTGACTGGTGACTCTCAGTCCCTCTCTCTCTGGGAGATATCTCTACACTGACTGGTGACTCTCAGTCCCTCTCTCTCAGGGAGATATCTCTACACTGACTGGTGACTCTCAGTCCCTCTCTTTCTGGGAGATATCTGTACACTGACTGGTGTCTCTCAGTCCCTCTCTCTCTGGGAGATATCTGTACACTGACTGGTGTCTCTCAGTCCCTCTCTCTCTGGGAGATATCTGTACACTGACTGGTGTCTCTCAGTCCCTCTCTCTCAGGGTGATATCTGTACACTGACTGGTGGCTCTCAGTCCCCTCTCTCTCTCTCAGGGTGATATCTGTACACTGACTGGTGTCTCTCAGTCCCTCTCTCTCAGGGTCATATCTGTTCACTGACTGGTGACTCTCAGTCCCTCTCTCTCAGGGTGATATCTTTACACTGACTGGTGACTCTCAGTCCCTCCCTCTCAGGGAGATATCTGTACAGTGTCTGGTGTCTCTCAGTCCCCTCTCTCTCTCGGGAAATATCTGTGCACTGACTGGTGCCTCTCAGTCCCTCTCTCTGGGAGATATCTGTACAGTGACTGGTGTCTCTCATTCCCCTCTCTCTCTGGGAGATATCTGTACACTGACTGGTGACTCTCAGTCCCTCTCTCTCTGGGAGATATCTGTACACTGACTGGTGTCTCTCAGTCCCTCTCTCTGGGAGATATCTGTACAGTGACTGGTGTCTCTCAGTCCCTCTCTCTCTGGGAGATATCTGTACACTGACTGGTGTCTCTCAGTCCCTCTCTCTCAGGGTGATATCTGTACACTGACTGGTGTCTCTCAGTCCCCTCTCTCTCTCTCTGGGAGATATCTGTACACTGACTGCTGTCTCTCAGTCCCTCTCTCTCTGGGAGATATCTGTACACTGACTAGTGTCTCTCAGTCCCTCTCTCTCAGGGTGATATCTGTACACTGACTCGTGTCTCTCAGTCCCCTCTCTCTCGCTCAGGGTGATATCTGTACACTGACTGGTGTCTCTCAGTCCCTCTGTCTCAATGTGATATCTGTACACTGACTGGTGACTCTCAGTCCCTCTCTCTCAGTGAGATATCTGTACACTGACTGGTGACTCTCAGTCCCTCTCTCTCAGGGAGATATCTGTACACTGACTGGTGTCTCTCAGTCCCCTCTCTCTCTCTGGGAGATATCTGTACACTGACTGGTGACTCTCAGTCCCTCTCTCTCTGGGAGATATCTCTACACTGACTGGTGACTCTCAGTCCCTCTCTCTCAGGGAGATATCTCTACACTGACTGGTGACTCTCAGTCCCTCTCTCTCTGGGAGATATCTCTACACTGACTGGTGTCTCTCAGTCTCTCTCTCAGGGAGATATCTGTACACTGACTGGTGTCTCTCACTCCCTCTCTCTCAGGGAGATATATGTACACTGATTGTTGTCTCTCGGTCCCTCTCTCTCTCTAGCAGATATCTGTACACTTACTGGTGTCTCATAGTCCCTCTCTCTCTCAGGGAGATATCTGTTCACTGACTGGTGTCTCTCAGTCCCTCTCTCTCTCAGGGAGATATCTGTACACTGACTGGTGTCTCTCAGTCCCCTCCCTCTCAGAGGAGATATCTGTCCACAGACTGGTGTCTCTCAGTCCCTCTCTTTCAGGGAGATGTCTTTACGCTGACTGTTGTCTCTCAGTCCTCTCTCTCGGGGAGATATCTGTACACTGACTGGTATCTCTCATTCCTCTCTCTCTCAGGGAAATATCTGTACACTGACTGGTGTCTCTTAGTCCCTCTCTCTCATGGAGATATCTGTATACTGACTGGTGCCTCTCAGTCCCCCGTCTCTCTAAGGGAGATATCTGTACATGAAGTGCCGTCTCTCAGTCGATCTCTCTCAGCAAGATATCTGTACACTGACTGGTGTCTCTCCGACCCCTCTCTCTCAGGGAGATGTCTGTACACTGACTGGCGTCTCACAGTCACTCTCTCTCAGGGAGATAACTGTACACTGACTGGTGTCTCTCAGTCTCTCTCTCAGGGAGATATCTGTACACTGACTGGTGTCTCTCAGTCCCTATCTCTAAGGATATATCTGTACACTGACTGGTGTCTCTCAGTCCCCTCTCTCTCTGGGAGATATCTGTACACTGACTGGTGTCTCTCAGTCCCCTCTCTCTCTGGGAGATATCTGCACACTGACTGGTGTCTCTCAGTCCCTCTCTCTCATGGAGATATCTGTACACTGACTGGTGTCTCTCAGTCCCTGTCTCTCAGGGTGATATCTGTACACTGACTGGTGTCTCTCAGTCCCCTCTCTCTCTCTCTGGGAGATATCTGTACACTGACTGGTGTCTCTCAGTCCCTCTCTCTCTGGGAGATATCTGTACACTGACTGGTGTCTCTCAGTCCCTCTCTCTCAGGGTGATATCTGTACACTGACTGGTGGCTCTCAGTCCCCTCTCTCTCTCTCAGGGTGATATCTGTACACTGACTGGTGTCTCTCAGTCCCTCTCTCTCAGGGTGATATCTGTTCACTGACTGGTGACTCTCAGTCCCTCTCTCTCAGGGTGATATCTTTACACTGACTGGTGACTCTCAGTCCCTCCCTCTCAGGGAGATATCTGTACAGTGTCTGGTGTCTCTCAGTCCCCTCTCTCTCTCGGGAAATATCTGTGCACTGACTGGTGCCTCTCAGTCCCTCTCTCTGGGAGATATCTGTACAGTGACTGGTGTCTCTCATTCCCCTCTCTCTCTGGGAGATATCTGTACACTGACTGGTGACTCTCAGTCCCTCTCTCTCTGGGAGATATCTGTACACTGACTGGTGTCTCTCAGTCCCTCTCTCTGGGAGATATCTGTACAGTGACTGGTGTCTCTCAGTCCCTCTCTCTCTGGGAGATATCTGTACACTGACTGGTGTCTCTCAGTCCCTCTCTCTCAGGGTGATATCTGTACACTGACTGGTGTCTCTCAGTCCCCTCTCTCTCTCTCTGGGAGATATCTGTACACTGACTGCTGTCTCTCAGTCCCTCTCTCTCTGGGAGATATCTGTACACTGACTAGTGTCTCTCAGTCCCTCTCTCTCAGGGTGATATCTGTACACTGACTCGTGTCTCTCAGTCCCCTCTCTCTCTCTCTGGGAGATATCTGTACACTGACTGCTGTCTCTCAGTCCCTCTCTCTCTGGGAGATATCTGTACACTGACTAGTGTCTCTCAGTCCCTCTCTCTCAGGGTGATATCTGTACACTGACTCGTGTCTCTCAGTCCCCTCTCTCTCGCTCAGGGTGATATCTGTACACTGACTGGTGTCTCTCAGTCCCTCTGTCTCAATGTGATATCTGTACACTGACTGGTGACTCTCAGTCCCTCTCTCTCAGTGAGATATCTGTACACTGACTGGTGACTCTCAGTCCCTCTCTCTCAGGGAGATATCTGTACACTGACTGGTGTCTCTCAGTCCCCTCTCTCTCTCTGGGAGATATCTGTACACTGACTGGTGACTCTCAGTCCCTCTCTCTCTGGGAGATATCTCTACACTGACTGGTGACTCTCAGTCCCTCTCTCTCAGGGAGATATCTCTACACTGACTGGTGACTCTCAGTCCCTCTCTCTCTGGGAGATATCTGTACACTGACTGGTGTCTCTCAGTCCCTCTCTCTCTGGGAGATATCTGTACACTGACTGGTGTCTCTCAGTCCCTCTCTCTCTGGGAGATATCTGTACACTGACTGGTGTCTCTCAGTCCCTCTCTCTCAGGGTGATATCTGTACACTGACTGGTGGCTCTCAGTCCCCCCTCTCTCTCTCAGGGTGATATCTGTACACTGACTGGTGTCTCTCAGTCCCTCTCTCTCAGGGTCATATCTGTTCACTGACTGGTGACTCTCAGTCCCTCTCTCTCAGGGTGATATCTTTACACTGACTGGTGACTCTCAGTCCCCTCTCTCTCGCTCAGGGTGATATCTGTACACTGACTGGTGTCTCTCAGTCCCTCTCTCTCAATGTGATATCTGTACACTGACTGGTGACTCACAGTCCCTCTCTCTCAGTGAGATATCTGTACACTGACTGGTGACTCTCAGTCCCTCTCTCTCAGGGAGATATCTGTACACTGACTGGTGTCTCTCAGTCCCCTCTCTCTCTCTGGGAGATATCTGTACACTGACTGGTGACTCTCAGTCCCTCTCTCTCTGGGAGATATCTCTACACTGACTGGTGACTCTCAGTCCCTCTCTCTCAGGGAGATATCTCTACACTGACTGGTGACTCTCAGTCCCTCTCTTTCTGGGAGATATCTGTACACTGACTGGTGTCTCTCAGTCCCTCTCTCTCTGGGAGATATCTGTACACTGACTGGTGTCTCTCAGTCCCTCTCTCTCTGGGAGATATCTGTACACTGACTGGTGTCTCTCAGTCCCTCTCTCTCAGGGTGATATCTGTACACTGACTGGTGGCTCTCAGTCCCCTCTCTCTCTCTCAGGGTGATATCTGTACACTGACTGGTGTCTCTCAGTCCCTCTCTCTCAGGGTCATATCTGTTCACTGACTGGTGACTCTCAGTCCCTCTCTCTCAGGGTGATATCTTTACACTGACTGGTGACTCTCAGTCCCTCCCTCTCAGGGAGATATCTGTACAGTGTCTGGTGTCTCTCAGTCCCCTCTCTCTCTCGGGAAATATCTGTGCACTGACTGGTGCCTCTCAGTCCCTCTCTCTGGGAGATATCTGTACAGTGACTGGTGTCTCTCATTCCCCTCTCTCTCTGGGAGATATCTGTACACTGACTGGTGACTCTCAGTCCCTCTCTCTCTGGGAGATATCTGTACACTGACTGGTGTCTCTCAGTCCCTCTCTCTGGGAGATATCTGTACAGTGACTGGTGTCTCTCAGTCCCTCTCTCTCTGGGAGATATCTGTACACTGACTGGTGTCTCTCAGTCCCTCTCTCTCAGGGTGATATCTGTACACTGACTGGTGTCTCTCAGTCCCCTCTCTCTCTCTCTGGGAGATATCTGTACACTGACTGCTGTCTCTCAGTCCCTCTCTCTCTGGGAGATATCTGTACACTGACTAGTGTCTCTCAGTCCCTCTCTCTCAGGGTGATATCTGTACACTGACTCGTGTCTCTCAGTCCCCTCTCTCTCGCTCAGGGTGATATCTGTACACTGACTGGTGTCTCTCAGTCCCTCTGTCTCAATGTGATATCTGTACACTGACTGGTGACTCTCAGTCCCTCTCTCTCAGTGAGATATCTGTACACTGACTGGTGACTCTCAGTCCCTCTCTCTCAGGGAGATATCTGTACACTGACTGGTGTCTCTCAGTCCCCTCTCTCTCTCTGGGAGATATCTGTACACTGACTGGTGACTCTCAGTCCCTCTCTCTCTGGGAGATATCTCTACACTGACTGGTGACTCTCAGTCCCTCTCTCTCAGGGAGATATCTCTACACTGACTGGTGACTCTCAGTCCCTCTCTCTCTGGGAGATATCTGTACACTGACTGGTGTCTCTCAGTCCCTCTCTCTCTGGGAGATATCTGTACACTGACTGGTGTCTCTCAGTCCCTCTCTCTCTGGGAGATATCTGTACACTGACTGGTGTCTCTCAGTCCCTCTCTCTCAGGGTGATATCTGTACACTGACTGGTGGCTCTCAGTCCCCTCTCTCTCTCTCAGGGTGATATCTGTACACTGACTGGTGTCTCTCAGTCCCTCTCTCTCAGGGTCATATCTGTTCACTGACTGGTGACTCTCAGTCCCTCTCTCTCAGGGTGATATCTTTACACTGACTGGTGACTCTCAGTCCCCTCTCTCTCGCTCAGGGTGATATCTGTACACTGACTGGTGTCTCTCAGTCCCTCTGTCTCAATGTGATATCTGTACACTGACTGGTGACTCTCAGTCCCTCTCTCTCAGTGAGATATCTGTACACTGACTGGTGACTCTCAGTCCCTCTCTCTCAGGGAGATATCTGTACACTGACTGGTGTCTCTCAGTCCCCTCTCTCTCTCTGGGAGATATCTGTACACTGACTGGTGACTCTCAGTCCCTCTCTCTCTGGGAGATATCTCTACACTGACTGGTGACTCTCAGTCCCTCTCTCTCAGGGAGATATCTCTACACTGACTGGTGACTCTCAGTCCCTCTCTCTCTGGGAGATATCTGTACACTGACTGGTGTCTCTCAGTCCCTCTCTCTCTGGGAGATATCTGTACACTGACTGGTGTCTCTCAGTCCCTCTCTCTCTGGGAGATATCTGTACACTGACTGGTGTCTCTCAGTCCCTCTCTCTCAGGGTGATATCTGTACACTGACTGGTGGCTCTCAGTCCCCTCTCTCTCTCTCAGGGTGATATCTGTACACTGACTGGTGTCTCTCAGTCCCTCTCTCTCAGGGTCATATCTGTTCACTGACTGGTGACTCTCAGTCCCTCTCTCTCAGGGTGATATCTTTACACTGACTGGTGACTCTCAGTCCCTCCCTCTCAGGGAGATATCTGTACAGTGTCTGGTGACTCTCAGTCCCTCTCTCTCTGGGAGATATCTGTACACTGACTGGTGTCTCTCAGTCCCCTCTCTCTCTGGGAGATATCTGTACACTGACTGGTGTCTCTCAGTCCCTCTCTCTGGGAGATATCTGTACAGTGACTGGTGTCTCTCAGTCCCTCTCTCTCTGGGAGATATCTGTACACTGACTGGTGTCTCTCAGTCCCTCTCTCTCAGGGTGATATCTGTACACTGACTGGTGTCTCTCAGTCCCCTCTCTCTCTCTCTGGGAGATATCTGTACACTGACTGCTGTCTCTCAGTCCCTCTCTCTCTGGGAGATATCTGTACACTGACTAGTGTCTCTCAGTCCCTCTCTCTCAGGGTGATATCTGTACACTGACTGGTGTCTCTCAGTCCCCTCTCTCTCGCTCAGGGTGATATCTGTACACTGACTGGTGTCTCTCAGTCCCTCTCTCTCAATGTGATATCTGTACACTGACTGGTGACTCTCAGTCCCTCTCTCTCAGTGAGATATCTGTACACTGACTGGTGACTCTCAGTCCCTCTCTCTCAGGGAGATATCTGTACACTGACTGGTGTCTCTCAGTCCCCTCTCTCTCTCTGGGAGATATCTGTACACTGACTGGTGACTCTCAGTCCCTCTCTCTCTGGGAGATATCTCTACACTGACTGGTGACTCTCAGTCCCTCTCTCTCAGGGAGATATCTCTACACTGACTGGTGACTCTCAGTCCCTCTCTCTCTGCGAGATATCTGTACACTGACTGGTGTCTCTCAGTCCCTCTCTCTCTGGGAGATATCTGTACACTGACTGGTGACTCTCAGTCCCTCTCTCTCTGGGAGATATCTCTACACTGACTGGTGACTCTCAGTCCCTCTCTCTCTGGGAGATATCTCTACACTGACTGGTGACTCTCAGTCCCTCTCTCTCTGGGAGATATCTGTACACTGACTGGTGTCTCTCAGTCCCTCTCTCTCTGGGAGATATCTGTACACTGACTGGTGTCTCTCAGTCCCTCTCTCTCTCATGGAGATATCTGTACACTGACTGGTGTCTCTCATTCCTCTCTCTCATGGAGATATCTGTATACTGACTGGTGCCTCTCAATCCCCCGTCTCTCTAAGGGAAATATCTGTACACTGACTGGTGTCTCTCAGTCCCTATCTCTCAGGGAGATATCTGTACACTGACTGGTGTCTCTCAGTCCCCTCTCTCTCTGGGAGATATCTGTACACTGACTGGTGTCTCTCAGTCCCCTCTCTCTCTGGGAGATATCTGTACACTGACTGGAGTCTCTCAGTCCCTCTCTCTCAGGGAGATATCTGTACACTGACTGGTGTCTCTCAGTCCCTCTCTCTGGGAGATATCTGTACACTGACTGGTGTCTCTCAGTCCCTCTCCCTCTGGGAGATATCTGTACACTGACTGGTGACTCTCAGTCCCTCTCTCTCAGGGTGATATCTGTACACTGACTGGTGTCTCTCAGTCCCCTCTCTCTGGGAGATATCTGTACACTGACTGGTGACTCTCAGTCTCTCTCTCTCTGGGAGATATCTGTACACTGACTGGTGTCTCTCAGTCCCCTCTCTCTCAGGGAGATATCTGTACACTGACTGTTGTCTCTCAGTCCCTCTCTCTCTGGGAGATATCTGTGCACTGACTGGTGTCTCTCAGACCCCTCTCTCTCTGGGAGATATCTGTACACTGACTGGTCTCTCTCAGTCCCCTCTCTCTCTGGGAGATATCCGTACACTGACTGGTGTCTCTCAGTCCCTCTCTGTGGGAGATATCTGTACACTGACTGGTTACTCTCAGTCCCCTCTATCTCAGGGAGATATCTGTACACTGACTGGTGTCTCTCAGTCCCTCTCTTTTTCAGGGCGATATCTGTACACTGACTGGTGTCTCTCAGTCCCTCTCTCTCTCAGGGAGATATCTGTACTCTGACTGGTGTCTCTCAGTCCCTCTCTCTCTCAGGGACATATCTGTACACTGACTGGTGTCTCTCAGTCCCTCTCTCTCTCAGGGAGATATCTGTACACTGACTGGTGTCTCTCAGTCCCTCTCTCTCAGGGAGATATCTGTACACTGACTGGTGTCTCTCAGTCCCTCTCTCTCAGGGAGATATCTGTACACTGACTGGTGTCTCTCAGTCCCTCTCTCTCTGGGAGATATCTGTACACTGACTGGTGTCTCACAGTCACTCTCTCTCAGGGAGATATCTGTACACTGACTGGTGTCTCTCAGTCCCTCTCTCTCTCAGGGAGATATCTGTACACTGACTGGTGTCTCTCAGTCCCTCTCTCTCTCAGGGACATATCTGTACACTGACTGGTGTCTCTCAGTCCCTCTCTCTCTCAGGGAGATATCTGTACACTGACTGGTGTCTCTCAGTCCCTCTCTCTCAGGGAGATATCTGTACACTGACTGGTGTCTCTCAGTCCCTCTCTCTCTGGGAGATATCTGTACACTGACTGGTGTCTCTCAGTCTCTCTCTCTGGGAGATATCTGTACACTGACTGGTGTCTCACAGTCACTCTCTCTCAGGGAGATATCTGTACACTGACTGGTGTCTCTCAGTCCCTCTCTCTCTCAGGGAGATATCTGTACACTGACTGGTGTCTCTCAGTCCCTCTCTCTCTCAGGGACATATCTGTACACTGACTGGTGTCTCTCAGTCCCTCTCTCTCTCAGGGAGATATCTGTACACTGACTGGTGTCTCTCAGTCCCTCTCTCTCAGGGAGATATCTGTACACTGACTGGTGTCTCTCAGTCCCTCTCTCTCTGGGAGATATCTGTACACTGACTGGTGTCTCTCAGTCTCTCTCTCTGGGAG
Source organism: Isurus oxyrinchus (assembly GCA_026770705.1). Lineage (NCBI taxonomy): Eukaryota > Metazoa > Chordata > Chondrichthyes > Lamniformes > Lamnidae > Isurus > Isurus oxyrinchus. Next base: position 370,014 of record JANJGN010000501.1, on the reverse strand, counting down.
ATATCTGTACACTGACTGGTGTCTCTCAGTCCCTCTCTCTCAGGGAGATATCTGTACACTGACTGGTGTCTCTCCGTCCCTCTCTCTCTCTGGGAGATATCTGTGTACTATGTGTTCCGACTCACCACTTCTCCATGTTGCTGTACACCTGAGCCACCTTTTGTCCAAAGTGTGAATCTTGGTTTCCCTTGAAGACAGTTGTTCTTTCCGTCTCGATGTTGAAGTTCTCGGAGGGTTTGATCTCTTCGCCAGGTGGGAGCAGGAGAGGTTAGAGAAATGGACCAGTTAAATGTTGTCATGACAGGTTGGAATTTCATCACCTTCTGGAAGACAGGCATGCGTCCGGACCGAAAGCTTTCTGTCAAATACCCAATCTTTTTTTTCTTCCTTCCTAGGTTGTGGGCATCACCTGCAAGGCCAGGGTTTGTTACCCATCCCTAAGTACCCTTCAACTGCAGTGGGTCTGGAGTTACATTTCGGCCAGAGCAGGTGAGAACAGCAGATTTCCTCCATTAAGACACATTAATGAAGCAGTCGGATTTTTATGATAATCAATGACACTTTCATGGGAATCGTTACAGAGCCTGGCGTTTAACTCCAGTTTTATTAATTTAATTTAAATTGCACCAGCTTCAATGGTGGGATTGACACCCGGGCCTGCAGAGCATTGGCCTGAGCTGCTGGGTTACCAGGCCGGAGACATTACCCCTACGCCTCCATCTCATCCAGAGACTAATGCACAGCTACAAATCCTGGAGCTAATCGAATCAAATAAAAGCCAGGGGCAGAACTGCAGGAAGCGAAGAGTCAGGGGCAGTTCACAGCTGCTGCTGAAGGACATGGGACAGTTCAAAATTCAAATTTTGCAGGAAGGAGCCTGCATTGAACAAAGGGTGAGATGGATGTTTTGATGCAGGGGAATGGAGAGAGCACAGGGCAATGGTATTCATTTAGCAATTGATACAAGGATACGGGGAGAGAGTGGGGCAGTGGGATTAGTTTGGGGATTGATACAAGGATACGGGGAGAGAGTGGGGCAGTGGGATTAGTTTGGGGATTGATACAAGGATACGGGGAGAGAGTGGGGCAGTGGGATTAGTTTGGGGATTGATACAGGGCTATGGGGAGAGAGTGGGGCAGTGGGATTAGTTTGGGGATTGATACAAGGATACGGGGAGAGAGTGGGGCAGTGGGATTAGTTTGGGGATTGATACAGGGCTATGGGGAGAGAGTGGGGCAGTGGGATTAGTTGGGGATTGATACAGGGCTATGGGGAGTGAGTGAGGCAGTGGGATTAGTTTGGGATTGATACAGGGCTATGGGGAGAGAGCGAGGCAGTGGGATTAGTTGGGGATTGATACAGGGCTATGGGGAGAGAGTGGGACATTGGGATTAGTTTGGGGATTGATACAGGGCTATGGGGAGAGAGTGAGGCAGTGGGATTAGTTTGGGATTGATACAGGGCTATGGGGAAAGAGCAGGGCATTGGGATTAGTTGGGGATTCATACAGGGCTATGGGAAGAGAGTGGGGCAGTGGGATTAGTTTGGGATTGATACAGGGCTATGGGGAGTGAGTGAGGCAGTGGGATTAGTTTGGGATTGATACAGGGCTATGGGGAGAGAGTGGGGCAGTGGGATTAGTTTGAGATTGATACAGGGCTATGGGGAGTGAGTGAGGCAGTGGGATTAGTTTGGGATTGATACAGGGCTATGGGGAGTGAGTGGGGCAGTGGGATTAGTTGGGGATTCATACAGGGCTATGGGGAGAGAGGGGGCAGTGGTATTAGTTTGGGATTGATACAGGGCTATGGGGAGTGAGTGAGGCAGTGGGATTAGTTTGGGGATTGATACAGGGCTATGGGGAGAGAGTGGGGCAGAGGGATTAGTTTGGGATTGATGCAGGGCTATGAGGAGAGAGTGGGGCAGTGGGATTAGTTGGGGATTGATACAGGGCTGTGGGGAAAGCGTGGGGCAGTGGGATTAGTTTGGGGATTGATACAGGGCTGTGGGGAGAGAGTGGGACTGTGGGATTAGTTGGGGATTGATACAGTGCTATGGGGTGTGAGTGAGGCAGTGGGATTAGTTTGGGATTGATACAGGGCTATGGGGAGAGAGCGGGGCAGTGGGATTAGTTTGGGATTGATACAGGGCTATGGGGAGAGAGCGGGGCTGTGGGATTAGTGTGGGATTGATACAGGCCTATGGGGGAGAGAGCGGGGCAGTGGGATTAGTTTGGGGTTGATACAGGGCTGTGGGGAGAGAGTGGGGCAGAGGGATTAGTTTGGGGATTGATACAGGGCTATGGGGAGAGAGTGGGGCAGTGGGATTAGTTGGGGATTGATACAGGGCTATGGGGAGAGAGTGGGGCAGTGGGATTAGTTTGGGATTGATACAGGGCTATGGGGAGAGATTGAGGCATTGGGATTAGTTTGGGATTGATACAGGGCTGTGGGGAGAGAGTGGGACAGTGGGATTAGTTGGGGATTGATACAGTGCTATGGGGTGTGAGTGAGGCAGTGGAATTAGTTTGGGGATTGATACAGGGCTATGGGGAGAGAGTGGGACATTGGGATTAGTTTGGGGATTGATACAGGGCTATGTGGAGTGAGTGAGGCAGTGGGATTAGTTTGGGATTGATACAGGGCTATGGGGAGAGAGTGGGACATTGGGATTAGTTTGGGGATTGATACAGGGCTATGGGGAAAGAGCAGGGCATTGGGATTAGTTGGGGATTCATACAGGGCTATGGGGAGAGAGTGGGGCAGTGGGATTAGTTTGGGATTGATACAGGGCTATGGGGAGTGAGTGAGGCAGTGGGATTAGTTTGGGATTGATACAGGGCTATGGGGAGAGAGTGGGGCAGTGGGATTAGTTTGGGATTGATACAGGGCTATGGGGAGTGAGTGAGGCAGTGGGATTAGTTTGGGATTGATACAGGGCTATGGGGAGTGAGTGGGGCAGTGGGATTAGTTGGGGATTCATACAGGGCTATGGGGAGAGAGGGGGCAGTGGTATTAGTTTGGGATTGATACAGGGCTATGGGGAGTGAGTGAGGCAGTGGGATTAGTTTGGGGATTGATACAGGGCTACGGGGAGAGAGTGGGGCAGAGGGATTAGTTTGGGATTGATGCAGGGCTATGAGGAGAGAGTGGGGCAGTGGGATTAGTTGGGGATTGATACAGGGCTATGGGGAGAGAGTGGGGCAGAGGGATTAGTTTTGGGATTGATACAGGGCTATGGGGAGAGAGTGGGGCAGTGGGATTAGTTGGGGATTGATACAGGGCTGTGGGGAAAGCGTGGGGCAGTGGGATTAGTTTGGGGATTGATACAGGGCTGTGGGGAGAGAGTGGGACTGTGGGATTAGTTGGGGATTGATACAGTGCTATGGGGTGTGAGTGAGGCAGTGGGATTAGTTTGGGGATTGATACAGGGCTATGGGGAGAGAGTGGGACATTGGGATTAGTTTGGGGATTGATACAGGGCTATGTGGAGTGAGTGAGGCAGTGGGATTAGTTTGGGATTGATACAGGGCTATGGGGAGAGAGTGGGACATTGGGATTAGTTTGGGGATTGATACAGGGCTATGGGGAGTGAGTGAGGCAGTGGGATTAGTTTGGGGATTGATACAGGGCTATGGGGAGAGAGTGGGGCAGTGGGATTAGTTTGGGGATTGATACAGGGCTATGGGGAGAGAGTGGGGCAGTGGGATTAGTTTGGGATTGATACAGGGCTATGGGGAGAGAGTGGGGCAGTGGGATTAGTTTGGGATTGATACAGGGCTATGGGGAGTGAGTGAGGCAGTGGGATTAGTGTGGGATTGATACAGGGCTATGGGGAAAGAGCAGGGCATTGGGATTAGTTTGGGATTGATACAGGGCTATGGGGAGAGAGTGGGGCAGTGGGATTAGTTTGGGATTGATACAGGGCTATGGGGAGAGAGTGGGGCAGTGGGATTAGTTTGGGATTGATACAGGGCTATGGGGAAAGAGCAGGGCATTGGGATTAGTTTGGGATTGATACAGGGCTATGGGGAGAGAGTGGGGCAGTGGGATTAGTTTGGGATTGATACAGGGCTATGGGGAAAGAGCAGGGCATTGGGATTAGTTTGGGATTGATACAGGGCTATGGGGAGAGAGTGGGGCAGTGGGATTAGTTTGGGATTGATACAGGGCTATGGGGAAAGAGCAGGGCATTGGGATTAGTTTGGGGATTGATACAGGGCTATGGGGAGAGAGTGGGGCAGTGGGATTAGTTGGGGATTGATACAGGGCTATGGGGAGTGAGCGGGGCAGTGGGATTAGTTTGGGGATTGATACAGGGCTATGGGGAGAGAGTGGGGCAGTGGGATTAGTTTGGGATTGATACAGGGCTATGGGGAGAGAGTGAGGCAGTGGGATTAGTTTGGGATTGATACAGGGCTATGGGGAGTGAGTGAGGCAGTGGGATTAGTGTGGGATTGATACAGGGCTATGGGGAAAGAGCAGGGCATTGGGATTAGTTTGGGATTGATACAGGGCTATGGGGAGAGAGTGGGGCAGTGGGATTAGTTTGGGATTGATGCAGGGCTATGAGGAGAGAGTGGGGCAGTGGGATTAGTTGGGGATTGATACAGGGCTATGGGGAGAGAGTGGGGCAGAGGGATTAGTTTGGGGATTGATACAGGGCTATGGGGAGAGAGTGAGGCAGTGGGATTAGTGTGGGATTGATACAGGGCTATGGGGAGAGAGTGGGGCAGAGGGATTAGTTTGGGGATTGATACAGGGCTACGGGGAGAGAGTGAGGCAGTGGGATTAGTTTGGGATTGATACAGGGCTATGGGGTAAGAGCAGGGCATTGGGATTAGTTGGGGATTCATACAGGGCTATGGGGAGAGAGTGGGGCAGTGGGATTAGTTTGGGATTGATACAGGGCTATGGGGTAAGAGCAGGGCATTGGGATTAGTTGGGGATTCATACAGGGCTATGGGGAGAGAGTGGGGCAGTGGGATTAGTTTGGGATTGATACAGGGCTATGGGGAGTGAGTGAGGCAGTGGGATTAGTTTGGGATTGATACAGGGCTATGGGGAGAGAGTGGGGCAGTGGGATTAGTTTGGGATTGATACAGGGCTATGGGGAGTGAGTGAGGCAGTGGGATTAGTTTGGGATTGATACAGGGCTATGGGGAGTGAGTGGGGCAATGGGATTAGTTGGGGATTCATACAGGGCTATGGGGAGAGAGGGGGCAGTGGTATTAGTTTGGGATTGATACAGGGCTATGGGGAGTGAGTGAGGCAGTGGGATTAGTTTGGGGATTGATACAGGGCTATGGGGAGAGAGTGGGGCAGTGGGATTAGTTTGGGATTGATGCAGGGCTATGAGGAGAGAGTGGGGCAGTGGGATTAGTTGGGGATTGATACAGGGCTATGGGGAGAGAGTGGGGCAGAGGGATTAGTTTTGGGATTGATACAGGGCTATGGGGAGAGAGTGGGGCAGTGGGATTAGTTGGGGATTGATACAGGGCTGTGGGGAAAGCGTGGGGCAGTGGGATTAGTTTGGGGATTGATACAGAGCTATGGGGAGAGAGTGGGGCAGTGGGATTAGTTTGGGGATTGATACAGGGCTATGGGGAGAGAGTGGGGCAGCATGATTAGTTTGGGGATTGATACAGGGCTATGGGGAGAGAGTGGGGCAGCAGGATTAGTTTGGGGATTGATACAGGGCTATGGGGAGAGAGTGGGGCAGTGGGATTAGTTTGGGGATTGATACAGGGCTATGGGGAGAGAGCGGGACAGTGGGATTAGTTTGGGGATTGATACAGGGCTATGGGGAGAGAGCGGGACAGTGGGATTAGTTTGGGGATTGATACAGGGCTATGGGGAGAGAGTGGGGCAGTGGGATTAGTTGGGGATTGATGCAGGGCTATGGGGAGAGAGTGGGGCAGTGGGATTAGTTTGGGATTGATGCAGGGCTATGGGGAGAGAGCAGGGCAGCAGACTTAGAGTGAGCTTTATACTGTCGATTCACGACACATCTACGAGAACCCTGGCTTTGTTAGAAGGAAAACGATATTTATTCAAGCATGTAGGCTGCTCAGGACCACACACGTGGTTCCTGTTCCATCTATTACCCAGAATATAGAATCCAGCATTGTTTATACAGGTCATAACAGGACATACATACCACATAAAGTCCGTACATCAGGTAATCAGAGTTATGTCATGGTTAGCCCCTACATCGGGCGAGAGCACTAACACAAATACAGGCAGATGGGACGTTTCAGGATAAGACAGCACATAGTTTAACTACAATTCTGTTAAATAAAGATTATCCCAATTAACATATCAGCAGATTTCATCAGTGCACCATTGTTTCACCCAGCACAAAACAGGGCGCACTTGTTACCACAAACTTTTCAAAGAAATTCCGCGTCATGAGTTTTCATCATTGCTTACTGCAATATAATCACTTTTACGTCATTGAACCCATTAGGAACTTTAGCTGATTAAAGCTTGATTCCACAATACAAGATGATGGGGAGAGGGTGGGGATGTGGGATTCTTTTGGGATTTGTACAGGGCTATGGGGAGAGCGGGACAGTGGAATTAGTTTGGGGATTAATACAGGGCTATGGGGAGAGAGTGGGGCAGTGGGATTAGTTTGGGGATTGATACAGGGCTATGGGGAGAGAGTGGGGCAGTGGGATTAGTTTGGGATTGATACAGGGCTATGGGGAGAGAGAGGGGCAGTGGGATTAGTCTGGGATTGATACAGGGCTATGGGGAGTGAGTGAGGCAGTGGGATTAGTTTGGGGATTTGTGGCTATGGTGAGAGAGAGTGGGGCAGTGGAATTAGTTTGGGGATTAATACAGGGCTATGGGGAGAGAGTGGGGCAGTGGGATTAGTTTGGGGATTGATACAGGGCTGTGGGAAGAGAATGGTGCAGTGGGATTAGTGTGGGATTGATACAGGGCTATGGGGAGAGATTGGGACAGTGGGATTAGTTTGGGATTGATACAGGGCTATGGGGAGAGAGTGGGGCAGTGGGATTAGTTTGGGGATTGATACAGGGCTATGGGGAGAGAGTGGGGCAGTGGGATTAGTTTGGGATTTGTGGCTATGGTGAGAGAGAGTGGGACAGTGGGATTCGTGTGGGATTGATACAGGGCTATGGGGAGAGATTGGGGCAGTGGGATTAGTTTGGGATTTGTGGCTATGGTGAGAGAGAGTGGGACAGTGGGATTAGTGTGGGATTGATACAGGGCTATGGGGAGAGATTGGGGCAGTGGGATTAGTTTGGGATTTGTGGCTATGGTGAGAGAGAGTGGGGCTGTGGGATTGATACAGGGCTATGGGGAGAGATTGGGGCAGTGGGATTAGTTTGGGATTTGTGGCTATGGTGAGAGAGAGTGGGACAGTGGGATTAGTGTGGGATTGATACAGGGCTATGGGGAGAGATTGGGGCAGTGGGATTAGTTTGGGATTTGTGGCTATGGTGAGAGAGAGTGGGGCTGTGGGATTGATACAGGGCTATGGGGAGAGATTGGGGCAGTGGGATTAGTTTGGGATTTGTGGCTATGGTGAGAGAGAGTGGGGCTGTGGGATTGATACAGGGCTATGGGGATAGAGTGAGGCAGTGGGATTAGTTTGGGGATTGATACAGGGCTATGGGGATAGAGTGAGGCAGTGGGATTAGTTTGGGGATTGATACAGGGCTATGGGGAGAGAGCAGGGCAGTGGGATTAGTGTGGGATTGATACAGGGCTATGGGGAGAGAGTGGGGCAGTGGGATTTGTTCTGGATTAATTCAGCGCTATGGTGACAGAGTGAACAGCAGGATTATTTTGGGATTCATACAGGGCTATGGGGAGAGAGTGGGGCATGGGGATTAATTTGGTATTTGTACAGGGCTATGGGGAGACAGTGGGGCAGTGGGATTAGTGAGAGATTCATACAGGGCTATGGGGTGGGAGTTGGGCAGTGGAATTAGTTTGTGGATTGATACAGGTCTATGGGGAGGGAGTGGTGGAATGGGATTAGCATGGGATTGATACAGGGCTATGGGGAGAGACTGGGGCAGGAAGTTTGGGATTGATACAGATCTATATACAGGGAGTGGGGCAGTGGAATTAGCTTGGGGTTTGTACAAGGCTATGGGGAGACACTGGTGGTGTGGGATTAGTTTAGGATTGATACAGGTGTAGCGGGAGAGTGTGGGCAGTGGGATTATTTTGGGATTGATACAGGGCTATGGGGAAAGCATGCTGCAATGGCTTTGGTTTGGGATTGACACAGGGCTGTGGGGAGAGAGTGGGGCAGTGGGATTAGTTTGGGATTGATGCAAGGCTATGGGGAGAGAATGGGGCAGTGGGATTAGTTTGGGATTGATGCAAGGCTATGGGGTGAAGATAGAGCAGTGGAATTAGTTTGTGGGAGATACAAGCCCATGGGGAGTGAGTGGGGCAGTGGGGTTAGTTTGGGATTGATAAAGGGCTGTGGGGAGGGAGAGGGACAGTGGGATTGGTAAGGTATTGCTGCATGTCTATGAGGAGGGAAATGGGTCATGGGATTAGTTTGGGATTGATACAGGGCTATGGGGAGAGAGTGGGGCAGAGGGATTAGTTTGGGATTGACACAGGCCTATGGGGAGAGAGTGGGACAGTGGGATTAGTTTGGGGATTGATACAGGGCTATGGGGAGAGTGGGGCAGTGGGATTAGTTTGGGGATTGATACAGGCCTATGGGGAGAGAGTGGGGCAGAGGGATTAGTTTGGGATTGATACAGGCCTATGGGGAGAGAGTGGGACAGTGGGATTAGTTTGGGGATTGATACAGGGCTATGGGGAGAGAGCGAAACAGTGGGATTAGTTTGGGGATTGATACAGGGCTATGGGAAGAGAGTGGGGCAGAGGGATTAGTTTGGGATTGATACGGGGCTATGGGGAGAGTGTGGGCAGTGGGATTAGTTTGGGGATTGATACAGGGCTATGGGGAGAGAGTGGGGCAGAGGGATTAGTTTGGGATTGATACAGGGCTATGGGGAGAGAGTGGGCAGTGGGATTTGATAGGGGTTGATGCAGGGCTATGAAGAGGGAGCGGGGCAGAGGGATTTGATTGGGGTTGATGCAGGGCTATGGGGAGGGAGCGGGGCAGTGGGATTAGTTTAGCATTGATACAGGGCTATGGGGAGGTAGCAGGACAGTAGAATTGGGATTGATACAGATCTATGGGGAAGGAGTGGTGCAATGCAATTAGGTTGGGAGTGATACAGGCCAATGGGGACAGAGTGGGCAGCACAATAAATTTGGGATTGAAACAGGGCTATGGGAGAGAGTCGGTAAGTGGGAATAGTTTGGGATTTCTACAGGGCCACGGGGAGAGAGTGGAAAAAGGATATTAGTTTGGGATTTGTACAGGTACATGGGGAGAGCAGGTTAGTGGGATTAGTTTGGGACTAGTACAGGGCCACGGGGAGAGAGTGGAGGACTGAGATGAGTTTGGGATTGATTCAGGCCTATGGGGAGAGAATCTGGCAGTGAGATTTGATTGGGGTTGATACAGATCTATGGGGAGAGAGCGCAGCAGTGGAATAGGTTTGGGATTGATACAGGGCAATGGGAGGGAGCAGGTCAGTGAGAATAGTTTGTGATTGATAGAGGGTAATGGGAGGGAGCAGGGCAGTGAGATTAGTTTGTGATTGATACAGGGTAATGGGAGGGAGCAGGGCAGTGAGATTAGTTTGTGTTTGATACAGGGCAATGGGAGGGAGCAGGGCAGTGGGATTAGTTTGTGATTGATACAGGGTAATGGGAGGGAGCAGGGCAGTGGGATTAGTTTGTGATTGATACAGGGTAATGGTAGGGAGCAGGGCAGTGGGATTAGTTTCTGAATGATACAGGGTAATGGGAGGGAGCAGGGCAGTGGAATTAGTTTGTGATTGATAAAGGGTAATGGGAGGGAGCAGGGCAGTGGGATTAGTTTGTGATTGATACAGGGTAATGGGAGGGAGCAGGGCAGTGGGATTAGTTTGTGATTGATACAGGGTAATGGGAGGGAGCAGGGCAGTGGGATTAGTTTCTGAATGATACAGGGTAATGGGAGGGAGCAGGGCAGTGGGATTAGTTTGTGATTGATACAGGGTAATGGGAGGGAGCAGGGCAGTGGGATTAGTTTGTGATTGATACAGGGTAATGGGAGGGAGCAGGGCAGTGGGATTAGTTTGTGATTGATACAGGGTAATGGTAGGGAGCAGGGCAGTGGGATTAGTTTCTGAATGATACAGGGTAATGGGAGGGAGCAGGGCAGTGGAATTAGTTTGTGATTGATAAAGGGTAATGGGAGGGAGCAGGGCAGTGGGATTAGTTTGTGATTGATACAGGGTAATGGGAGGGAGCAGGGCAGTGGGATTAGTTTGTGATTGATACAGGGTAATGGGAGGGAGCAGGGCAGTGGGATTAGTTTGTGATTGATACAGGGTAATGGGAGGGAGCAGGGCAGTGGGATTAGTTTGTGATTGATGCAGGGTAATGGGAGGGAGCAGGGCAGTGGGATTAGTTTGTGATTGATGCAGGGTAATGGGAGGGAGCAGGGCAGTGGGATTAGTTTGTGATTGATGCAGGGTAATGGGAGATAGCAGGGCAGTGGGATTAGTTTGTGATTGATACAGGGCTACGGGAGGGAGCAGGGCAGTGGGATTAGTTTGTGATTGATACTGGGCAAGGGAGGGAGCAGGGCAGTGGGATTAGTTTGTGATTGATACAGGGTAATGGGAGGGAGCAGGGCAGTGGGATTAGTTTGTGATTGATACAGGGTAATGGGAGGGAGCAGGGCAGTGGGATTAGTTTGTGTTTGATACAGGGTAATGGGAGGGAGCAGGGCAGTGGGATTAGTTTGTGATTGATACAGGGTAATGGGAGGGAGCAGGGCAGTGGGATTAGTTTGTGATTGATATAGGGTAATGGGAGGGAGCAGGGCAGTGGGATTAGTTTGTGATTGATACAGGGTAATGGGAGGGAGCAGGGCAGTGGGATCAGTTTGTGATTGATACAGGGTAATGGGAGGGAGCAGGGCAGTGGGATTAGTTTGTGATTGATACAGGGTAATGGGAGGGAGCAGGGCAGTGGGATTAGTTTGTGATTGATACAGGGTAATGGGAGGGAGCAGGGCAGTGGGATTAGTTTGTGATTGATACAGGGCAATGGGAGGGAGCATGGCAGTGCGATTAGTTTGTGATTGATACAGGGTAATGGGAGGGAGCAGGGCAGTGGGATCAGTTTGTGATTGATACAGGGCAATGGGAGGGAGCAGGGCAGTGGGATTAGTTTGTGATTGATACAGGGTAATGGGAGGGAGCAGGGCAGTGGGATTAGTTTGTGATTGATACAGGGTAATGGGAGGGAGCAGGGCAGTGGGATTAGTTTGTGATTGATACAGGGTAATGGGAGGGAGCAGGGCAGTGGGATTAGTTTGTGTTTGATACAGGGTAATGGGAGGGAGCAGGGCAGTGGGATTAGGTTGTGATTGATACAGGGCAATGGGAGGTAGCAGGGCAGTGGGATTAGTTTGTGATTGATACAGGGTAATGGGAGGGAGCAGGGCAGTGGGATTAGTTTGTGATTGATACAGGATAATGGGAGGGAACAGGGCAGTGGGATAGTTTGTGATTGATACAGGATAATGGGAGGGAGCAGGGCAGTGGGATAGTTTGTGATTGATACAGGAAAATGGGAGGGAGCAGGGCAGTGGGATTAGTTTGTGATTGATACACGGTAATGGGAGGGAGCAGGGCAGTGGGATTAGTTTGTGATTGATACAGGGTAATGGGAGGGAGCAGGGCAGTGGGATTAGTTTGTGATTGATACAGGGTAATAGGAGGGAGCAGGGCAGTGGGATTAGTTTGTGATTGATAAAGGGTAATGGGAGGGAGCAGGGCAGTGGGATTAGTTTGTGATTGATACAGGGCAATGGGAGGGAGCATGGCAGTGCGATTAGTTTGTGATTGATACAGGGTAATGGGAGGGAGCAGGGCAGTGGGATCAGTTTGTGATTGATACAGGGCAATGGGAGGGAGCAGGGCAGTGGGATTAGTTTGTGATTGATACAGGGTAATGGGAGGGAGCAGGGCAGTGGGATTAGTTTGTAATTGATACAGGGTAATGGGAGGGAGCAGGGCAGTGGGATTAGTTTGTGATTGATACAGAGTAATGGGAGGGAGCAGGGCAGTGGGATTAGTTTGTGACTGATACAGGGTAATGGGAGGGAGCAGGGCAGTGGGATTAGTTTGTGATTGATACAGAGTAATGGGAGGGAGCAGGGCAGTGGGTTTAGTTTGGACTGATACAGGGCTATGGGAGGGAGCAGGGCAGTAGGATTAGTTTGTGATTGAAACAGGGTTATGGAAGGGAGCAGGGCAGTGGGATTAGTTTGTGATTGATACAGGGTAATGGGAGGGAGCAGGGCAGTGGGATTAGTTTCTGTTAGATACAGGGTAATGGGAGGGAGCAGGGCAGTGCGGTTAGTTTGTGATTGATACAGGGTAATGGGAGGGAGGAGGGCAGTGGGATTAGTTTCTGTTAGATACAGGGTAATGGGAGGGAGCAGGGCAGTGGGATTAGTTTGTGATTGATACAGGGTAATGGGAGGGTGCAGGGCAGTTGGATTAGTTTGTGATTGATACAGAGTAATGGGAGGGAGCAGGGCAGTGGGATTATTTTGTGATTGATACAGGGCAAGGGGAGGGAGCAGGGCAGTGGGATTAGTTTGTGATTGATACAGGGCAATGTGAGGGAGCAGGTCAGAGGGATTAGTTTGTGATTGATACAGAGTAATGGGAGGGAGCAGGGCAGTGGGATTAGTTTGTGATTGATACAGGGTAATGGGAGGGAGCAGGGCAGTGGGATTAGTTTGTGATTGATACAGAGTAATGGGAGGGAGCAGGGTAGTGGGATTAGTTGGGGATTGATACAGGGTAATGGGAGCGAGCAGGGCAGTGAGATTAGTTTGTGATTGATACAGGGTAATGGGAGGGAGCAGGGCAGTGGGATTAGGTTGTGATTGATACAGGGCAATGGGAGGTAGCAGGGCAGTGGGATTAGTTTATGATTGAAACAGGGTAATGGGAGGGAGCAGGGCAGTGGGATTAGTTTGTGATTGATACAGGATAATGGGAGGGAGCAGGGCAGTGGGATAGTTTGTGATTGATACAGGATAATGGGAGGGAGCAGGGCAGTGGGATAGTTTGTGATTGATACAGGAAAATGGGAGGGAGCAGGGCAGTGGGATTAGTTTGTGATTGATACACGGTAATGGGAGGGAGCAGGGCAGTGGGATTAGTTTGTGATTGATACAGGGTAATGGGAGGGAGCAGGGCAGTGGGATTAGTTTGTGATTGATACAGGGTAATGGGAGGGAGCAGGGCAGTGGGATTAGTTTGTGATTGATACAGGGCAATGGGAGGGAGCAGGGCAGTGGGATTAGTTTGTGATTGATACAGGGCAATGGGAGGGATCATGGCAGTGCGATTAGTTTGTGATTGATACAGGGTAATGGGAGGGAGCAGGGCAGTGGGATCAGTTTGTGATTGATACAGGGCAATGGGAGGGAGCAGGGCAGTGGGATTAGTTTGTGATTGATACAGGGTAATGGGAGGGAGCAGGGCAGTGGGATTAGTTTGTGATTGATACAGAGTAATGGGAGGGAGCAGGGCAGTGGGTTTAGTTTGGGACTGATACAGGGCTATGGGAGGGAGCAGGGCAGTAGGATTAGTTTGTGATTGAAACAGGGTTATGGAAGGGAGCAGGGCAGTGGGATTAGTTTGTGATTGATACAGGGTAATGGGAGGGAGCAGGGCAGTGGGATTAGTTTCTGTTAGATACAGGGTAATGGGAGGGAGCAGGGCAGTGGGATTAGTTTGTGATTGATACAGGGTAATGGGAGGGAGCAGGGCAGTGGGATTAGTTTGTGATTGATACAGAGTAATGGGAGGGAGCAGGGCAGTGGGATTAGTTTGTGATTGATACAGGGCAAGGGGAGAGAGCAGAGCAGTGGGATTAGTTTGTGATTGATACAGGGTAATGGGAGGGAGCAGGGCAGTGGGATTAGTTTCTGTTAGATACAAGGTAATGGGAGGGAGCAGGGCAGTGGGATTAGTTTGTGATTGATACAGGGTAATGGGAGGGAGCAGGGCAGTGGGATTAGTTTGTGATTGATACAGAGTAATGGGAGGGAGCAGGGTAGTGGGATTAGTTGGGGATTGATACAGGGTAATGGGAGGGAGCAGGGCAGTGAGATTAGTTTGTGATTGATACAGGGTAATGGGAGGGAGCAGGGCAGTGAGATTATTTTGTGATTGATAGAGGGTAATGGGAGGGAGCAGGGCAGTTGGATTAGTTTGTGATTGATACAGGGTAATGGGAGGGAGCAGGGCAGTGGGATTAGATTGTGATTGATACAGGGCAATGGGAGGGAGCAGGGCAGTGGGATTAGTTGGGGATTGATACAGGGCTGTGGGAGGGAGCAGGGCAGTGGGATTAGTTTGTGATTGATACAGGGTAATGGGAGGGAGCAGGGCAGTGGGATTAGTTTGTGTTTGATACAGGGTAAAGGGAGGGAGCAGGGCAGTGAGATTAGTTTGTGATTGATACAGGGTAATGGGAGGGAGCAGGGAAGTGGGATTTGTTTGTGATTGATACAGGGTAATGGGAGGGAGCAGGGCAGTGGGATTAGTTGGGGATTGATACAGGGTAATGGGAGGGAGCAGGGCAGTGAGATTAGTTTGTGATTGATACAGGGTAATGGGAGGGAGCAGGGCAGTGGGATTAGTTTGTGATTGATACAGGGTAATGGGAGGGAGCAGGGCAGTGGGATTAGTTTGTGATTGATACAGGGTAATGGGAGGGAGCAATGCAGTGGGATTAGTTTGTGATTGATACAGGGCTATGGGAGGGAGCAGGGCAGTGGAAAAAGTTTGTGATTGATACAGGGTAATGGGAGGGAGCAGGGCAGTGGGATTAGTTTGTGATTGATACAGGGTAATGGGAGGGAGCAGGGCAGAGGGATTAGTTTGTGATTGATACATGGCAATGGGAGGGAGCAGGGCAGTGAGATTAGTTTGTGATTGATACAGGGTAATGGGAGGGAGCAGGGCAGTGGGATTAGTTTGTGACTGATACAGGGTAATGCGGAGGGAGCAGGGCTGTGGGATTAGTTTGTGATTGATAGAGAGTAATGGGAGGGAGCAGGGCAGTGGGATTAGTTTGTGATTGATACAGGGCAATGGGAGGGAGCAGGGCAGGTGGATAGTTTGTGTTTGATGCAGGGCAATGGGAGGTAGCAGGGCAGTGGGATTAGTTTGGGACTGATAAAGGGCTATGGGAGGGAGCAGGGCAGTGGGATTAGTTCGTGATTGATACAGGGTTATGGGAGGGAGCAGGGCAGTGGGATTAGTGTGTGATTGATACAGGGTAATGGGAGGGAGCAGGGCAGTGGGATTAGTTTGTGATTGATACAGGGTAATGGGAGGGAGCAGGGCAGTGGGGTTAGTTTGTGATTGATATAGGGCAATGGGAGGGAGCAGGGCAGTGGGATTAGTTTGTGATTGATACAGGGCAATGGGAGGGAGCAGGGCAGTGGGATTAGTTTGTGATTGATACAGGGTAATGTGAGGGAGCAGGGCAGTGGGATTAGTTTGTGATTGATACACGGTAATGGGGGGGAGCAGGGCAGTGGGATTAGTTTGTGATTGATACACGGTAATGGGAGGGAGCAGGGCAGTGGGATTAGTTTGTGATTGATAGAGAGTAATGGGAGGGAGCAGGGCAGTGGGATTAGTTTGTGATTGATACAGAGTAATGGGAGGGAGCAGGGCAGTGGGTTTAGTTTCTGATTGATACAGGGTAATGGGAGGGAGCTGGGCAGTGGGATTAGTTTGTGATTGATACAGAGTAATGGGAGGGAGCAGGGCATTGCGATTAGTTTGTGATTGATACAGAGTAATGGGAGGGAGCAGGGCAGTGGGATTAGTTTGTGATTGATACAGGGCAAGGGGAGGGAGCAGGGCAGTGGGATTAGTTTGTGATTGATACAGGGTAATGGGAGGGAGCAGGGCAGTGGGATTAGTTTGTGATTGATACAGGGTAATGGGAGGGAGCAGGGCAGTGGGATTAGTTTGTGATTGATACAGGGTAATGGGAGTGTGCAGGGCAGTGGAATTAGTTGGTGATTGATACAGAGTAATGGGAGGGAGCAGGGCAGTGGGATTATTTTGTGATTGATACAGGGCAAGGGGAGGGAGCAGGGCAGTGGGATTAGTTTGTGATTGATACAGGGCAATGTGAGGGAGCAGGTCAGAGGGATTAGTTTGTGATTGATACAGAGTAATGGGAGGGAGCAGGGCAGTGGGATTAGTTTGTGATTGATACAGGGTAATGGGAGGGAGCAGGGCAGTGGGATTAGTTTGTGATTGATACAGAGTAATGGGAGGGAGCAGGGTAGTGGGATTAGTTGGGGATTGATACAGGGTAATGGGAGCGAGCAGGGCAGTGAGATTAGTTTGTGATTGATACAGGGTAATGGGAGGGAGCAGGGCAGTGGGATTAGGTTGTGATTGATACAGGGCAATGGGAGGTAGCAGGGCAGTGGGATTAGTTTGTGATTGATACAGGGTAATGGGAGGGAGCAGGGCAGTGGGATTAGTTTGTGATTGATACAGGATAATGGGAGGGAGCAGGGCAGTGGGATAGTTTGTGATTGATACAGGATAATGGGAGGGAGCAGGGCAGTGGGATAGTTTGTGATTGATACAGGAAAATGGGAGGGAGCAGGGCAGAGGGATTAGTTTGTGATTGATACACGGTAATGGGAGGGAGCAGGGCAGTGGGATTAGTTTGTGATTGATACAGGGTAATGGGAGGGAGCAGGGCAGTGGGATTAGTTTGTGATTGATACAGGGTAATGGGAGGGAGCAGGGCAGTGGGATTAGTTTGTGATTGATACAGGGTAATGGGAGGGAGCAGGGCATTGGGATTAGTTTGTGATTGATACAGGGTAATGGGAGGGAGCAGGGCAGTGGGATTAGTTTGTGTTTGATACAGGGTAATGGGAGGGAGCAGGGCAGTGGGATTAGGTTGTGATTGATACAGGGCAATGGGAGGTAGCAGGGCAGTGGGATTAGTTTGTGATTGATACAGGGTAATGGGAGGGAGCAGGGCAGTGGGATTAGTTTGTGATTGATACAGGATAATGGGAGGGAACAGGGCAGTGGGATAGTTTGTGATTGATACAGGATAATGGGAGGGAGCAGGGCAGTGGGATAGTTTGTGATTGATACACGGTAATGGGAGGGAGCAGGGCAGTGGGATTAGTTTGTGATTGATACAGGGTAATGGGAAGGAGCAGGGCAGTGGGATTAGTTTGTGATTGATACAGGGTAATGGGAGGGAGCAGGGCAGTGGGATTAGTTTGTGATTGATAAAGGGTAATGGGAGGGAGCAGGGCAGTGGGATTAGTTTGTGATTGATACAGGGCAATGGGAGGGAGCATGGCAGTGCGATTAGTTTGTGATTGATACAGGGTAATGGGAGGGAGCAGGGCAGTGGGATCAGTTTGTGATTGATACAGGGCAATGGGAGGGAGCAGGGCAGTGGGATTAGTTTGTGATTGATACAGGGTAATGGGAGGGAGCAGGGCAGTGGGATTAGTTTGTAATTGATACAGGGTAATGGGAGGGAGCAGGGCAGTGGGATTAGTTTGTGATTGATACAGAGTAATGGGAGGGAGCAGGGCAGTGGGATTAGTTTGTGACTGATACAGGGTAATGGGAGGGAGCAGGGCAGTGGGATTAGTTTGTGATTGATACAGAGTAATGGGAGGGAGCAGGGCAGTGGGTATAGTTTGGACTGATACAGGGTAATGGGAGGGAGCAGGGCAGTAGGATTAGTTTGTGATTGAAACAGGGTTATGGAAGGGAGCAGGGCAGTGGGATTAGTTTGTGATTGATACAGGGTAATGGGAGGGAGCAGGGCAGTGGGATTAGTTTCTGTTAGATACAGGGTAATGGGAGGGAGCAGGGCAGTGCGGTTAGTTTGTGATTGATACAGGGTAATGGGAGGGAGCAGGGCAGTGGGATTAGTTTGTGATTGATACAGAGTAATGGGAGGGAGCAGGGCAGTGGGATTAGTTTGTGATTGATACAGGGCAAGGGGAGGGAGCAGGGCAGTGGGATTAGTTTGTGATTGATACAGGGTAATGGGAGGGAGCAGGGCAGTGGGATTAGTTTGTGATTGATACAGGGTAATGGGAGGGTGCGGGGCAGTTGGATTAGTTTGTGATTGATACAGAGTAATGGGAGGGAGCAGGGCAGTGGGATTATTTTGTGATTGATACAGGGCAAGGGGAGGGAGCAGGGCAGTGGGATTAGTTTGTGATTGATACAGGGCAATGTGAGGGAGCAGGGCAGTGGGATTAGTTTGTGATTGATACAGAGTAATGGGAGGGAGCAGGGTAGTGGGATTAGTTGGGGATTGATACAGGGTAATTGGAGCGAGCAGGGCAGTGAGATTAGTTTGTGATTGATACAGGGTAATGGGAGGGAGCAGGGCAGTGGGATTAGGTTGTGATTGATACAGGGCAATGGGAGGGAGCAGGGCAGTGGGATTAGTTTGTGATTGATACAGGGTAATGGGAGGGAGCAGGGCAGTGGGATTAGTTTGTGATTGATACAGGATAATGGGAGGGAGCAGGGCAGTGGGATAGTTTGTGATTGATACAGGATAATGGGAGGGAGCAGGGCAGTGGGATAGTTTGTGATTGATACAGGAAAATGGGAGGGAGCAGGGCAGTGCGATTAGTTTGTGATTGATACACGGTAATGGGAGGGAGCAGGGCAGTGGGATTAGTTTGTGATTGATACAGGGTAATGGGAGGGAGCAGGGCAGTGGGATTAGTTTGTGATTGATACAGGGTAATGGGAGGGAGCAGGGCAGTGGGATTAGTTTGTGATTGATACAGAGTAATGGGAGGGAGCAGGGCAGTGGATTTAGTTTGGGACTGATACAGGGCTATGGGAGGGAGCAGGGCAGTAGGATTAGTTTGTGATTGAAACAGGGTTATGGAAGGGAGCAGGGCAGTGGGATTAGTTTGTGATTGATACAGGGTAATGGGAGGGAGCAGGGCAGTGGGATTAGTTTCTGTTAGATACAGGGTAATGGGAGGGAGCAGGGCTGTGGGATTAGTTTGTGATTGATACAGGGTAATGGGAGGGAGCAGGGCAGTGGGATTAGTTTGTGATTGATACAGAGTAATGGGAGGGAGCAGGGCAGTGGGATTAGTTTGTGATTGATACAGGGCAAGGGGAGAGAGCAGAGCAGTGGGATTAGTTTGTGATTGATACAGGGTAATGGGAGGGAGCAGGGCAGTGGGATTAGTTTCTGTTAGATACAAGGTAATGGGAGGGAGCAGGGCAGTGGGATTAGTTTGTGATTGATACAGGGTAATGGTAGGGAGCAGGGCAGTGGGATTAGTTTGTGATTGATACAGGGTAATGGGAGGGAGCAGGGCAGTGGGATTAGTTTGTGATTGATACAGAGTAATGGGAGGGAGCAGGGTAGTGGGATTAGTTGGGGATTGATACAGGGTAATGGGAGGGAGCAGGGCAGTGAGATTAGTTTGTGATTGATACAGGGTAATGGGAGGGAGCAGGGCAGTGAGATTATTTCGTGATTGATAGAGGGTAATGGGAGGGAGCAGGGCAGTTGGATTAGTTTGTGATTGATACAGGGTAATGGGAGGGAGCAGGGCAGTGGGATTAGATTGTGATTGATACAGGGCAATGGGAGGGAGCAGGGCAGTGGGATTAGTTGGGGATTGATACAGGGCTGTGGGAGGGAGCAGGGCAGTGGGATTAGTTTGTGATTGATACAGGGTAATGGGAGGGAGCAGGGCAGTGGGATTAGTTTGTGTTTGATACAGGGTAAAGGGAGGGAGCAGGGCAGTGAGATTAGTTTGTGATTGATACAGGGTAATGGGAGGGAGCAGGGAAGTGGGATTTGTTTGTGATTGATACAGGGTAATGGGAGGGAGCAGGGCAGTGGGATTAGTTGGGGATTGATACAGGGTAATGGGAGGGAGCAGGGCAGTGAGATTAGTTTGTGATTGATACAGGGTAATGGGAGGGAGCAGGACAGTGGGATTAGTTTGTGATTGATAAAGAGTAATGGGAGGGAGCAGGGCAGTGGGATTAGTTTGTGATTGATACAGGGTAATGGGAGGGAGCAGGGCAGTGGGATTAGTTTGTGATTGATACAGGGTAATGGGAGGGAGCAATGCAGTGGGATTAGTTTGTGATTGATACAGGGTAATGGGAGGGAGCAGGGCAGTGGAAAAAGTTTGTGATTGATACAGGGTAATGGGAGGGAGCAGGGCAGTGGAAAAAGTTTGTGATTGATACAGGGTAATGGGAGGGAGCAGGGCAGTGGAAAAAGTTTGTGATTGATACAGGGTAATGGGAGGGAGCAGGGCAGTGGGATTAGTTTGTGATTGATACAGGGTAATGGGAGGGAGCAGGGCAGAAGGATTAGTTTGTGATTGATACATGGCAATGGGAGGGAGCAGGGCAGTGAGATTAGTTTGTGATTGATACAGGGTAATGGGAGGGAGCAGGGCAGTGGGATTAGTTTGTGACTGATACAGGGTAATGCGGAGGGAGCAGGGCTGTGGGATTAGTTTGTGATTGATAGAGAGTAATGGGAGGGAGCAGGGCAGTGGGATTAGTTTGTGATTGATACAGGGCAATGGGAGGGAGCAGGGCAGGTGGATAGTTTGTGTTTGATGCAGGGCAATGGGAGGTAGCAGGGCAGTGGGATTAGTTTGGGACTGATAAAGGGCTATGGGAGGGAGCAGGGAAGTGGGATTAGTTCGTGATTGATACAGGGTTATGGGAGGGAGCAGGGCAGTGGGGTTAGTTTGTGATTGATATAGGGCAATGGGAGGGAGCAGGGCAGTGGGATTAGTTTGTGATTGATACAGGGCAATGGGAGGGAGCAGGGCAGTGGGATTAGTTTGTGATTGATACAGGGTAATGTGAGGGAGCAGGGCAGTGGGATTAGTTTGTGATTGATACACGGTAATGGGGGGGAGCAGGGCAGTGGGATTAGTTTGTGATTGATACACGGTAATGGGAGGGAGCAGGGCAGTGGGATTAGTTTGTGATTGATAGAGAGTAATGGGAGGGAGCAGGGCACTGGGATTAGTTTGTGATTGATACAGAGTAATGGGAGGGAGCAGGGCAGTGGGTTTAGTTTCTGATTGATACAGGGTAATGGGAGGGAGCTGGGCAGTGGGATTAGTTTGTGATTGATACAGAGTAATGGGAGGGAGCAGGGCATTGCGATTAGTTTGTGATTGATACAGAGTAATGGGAGGGAGCAGGGCAGTGGGATTAGTTTGTGATTGATACAGGGCAAGGGGAGGGAGCAGGGCAGTGGGATTAGTTTGTGATTGATACAGGGTAATGGGAGGGAGCAGGGCAGTGGGATTAGTTTGTGATTGATACAGGGCTATGGGAGGGAGCAGGGCAGTGGGATTAGTTTCTGTTAGATACAGGGTAATGGGAGGGAGCAGGGCAGTGGGATTAGTTTGTGATTGATACAGGGTAATGGGAGGGTGCAGGGCAGTGGGATTAGTTGGTGATTGATACAGAGTAATGGGAGGGAGCAGGGCAGTGGGATTATTTTGTGATTGATACAGGGCAAGGGGAGGGGGCAGGGCAGTGGGATTAGTTTGTGATTGATACAGGGCAATGTGAGGGAGCAGGTCAGAGGGATTAGTTTGTGATTGATACAGAGTAATGGGAGGGAGCAGGGCAGTGGGATTAGTTTGTGATTGATACAGGGTAATGGGAGGGAGCAGGGCAGTGGGATTAGTTTGTGATTGATACAGAGTAATGGGAGGGAGCAGGGTAGTGGGATTAGTTGGGGATTGATACAGGGTAATGGGAGCGAGCAGGGCAGTGAGATTAGTTTGTGATTGATACAGGGTAATGGGAGGGAGCAGGGCAGTGGGATTAGGTTGTGATTGATACAGGGCAATGGGAGGTAGCAGGGCAGTGGGATTAGTTTGTGATTGATACAGGGTAATGGGAGGGAGCAGGGCAGTGGGATTAGTTTGTGATTGATACAGGATAATGGGAGGGAGCAGGGCAGTGGGATAGTTTGTGATTGATACAGGATAATGGGAGGGAGCAGGGCAGTGGGATAGTTTGTGATTGATACAGGAAAATGGGAGGGAGCAGGGCAGAGGGATTAGTTTGTGATTGATACACGGTAATGGGAGGGAGCAGGGCAGTGGGATTAGTTTGTGATTGATACAGGGTAATGGGAGGGAGCAGGGCAGTGGGATTAGTTTGTGATTGATACAGGGTAATGGGAGGGAGCAGGGCAGTGGGATTAGTTTGTGATTGATACAGAGTAATGGGAGGGAGCAGGGCAGTGGGATTAGTTTGTGACTGATACAGGGTAATGGGAGGGAGCAGGGCAGTGGGATTAGTTTGTGATTGATACAGGGTAATGGGAGGGAGCAGGGCAGTGGGATTAGTTTGTGATTGATACAGAGTAATGGGAGGTAGCAGGGCAGTGGGTTTAGTTTGGGACTGATACAGGGCTATGGGAGGGAGCAGGGCAGTAGGATTGTTTTGTGATTGAAACAGGGTTATGGAAGGGAGCAGGGCAGTGGGATTAGTTTCTGATTGATACAGGGTAATGGGAGGGAGCAGGGCAGTGGGATTAGTTTCTGTTAGATACAGGGTAATGGGAGGGAGCAGGGCAGTGGGATTAGTTTGTGATTGATACAGGGTAATGGGAGGGAGCAGGGCAGTGGGATTAGTTTGTGATTCATACAGAGTAATGGGAGGGAGCAGGGCAGTGGGATTAGTTTGTGATTGATACAGGGCAAGGGGAGGGAGCAGGGCAGTGGGATTAGTTTGTGATTGATACACGGTAATGGGAGGGAGCAGGGCAGTGGGATTAGTTTCTGTTAGATACAAGGTAATGGGAGGGAGCAGGGCAGTGGGATTAGTTTGTGATTGATACAGGGTAATGGGAGGGAGCAGGGAAGTGGGATTAGTTTGTGATTGATACAGGGTAATGGGAGGGAGCAGGGCAGTGGGATTAGTTTGTGATTGATACAGAGTAATGGGAGGGAGCAGGGTAGTGGGATTAGTTGGGGATTGATACAGGGTAATGGGAGGGAGCAGGGCAGTGAGATTAGTTTGTGATTGATACAGGGTAATGGGAGGGAGCAGGGCAGTGAGATTAGTTTGTGATTGATACAGGGTAATGGGAGGGAGCAGGGCAGTTGGATTAGTTTGTGATTGATACAGGGTAATGGGAGGGAGCAGGGCAGTGGGATTATATTGTGATTGATACAGGGCAATGGGAGGGAGCAGGGCAGTGGGATTAGTTGGGGATTGATACAGGGCTGTGGGAGGGAGCAGTGCAGTGGGATTAGTTTGTGATTGATACAGGGTAATGGGAGGCAGCAGGGCAGTGGGATTAGTTTGTGATTGATACAGGGCAAGGGGAGGAAGCAGGGCAGTGGGATTAGTTTGTGATTGATACAGGGTAATGGGAGGGAGCAGGGCAGTGGCATTAGTTTCTGTTAGATACAGGGTAATGGGAGGGAGCAGGGCAGTGGGATTAGTTTGTGATTGATTCAGGGTAATGGGAGGGTGCAGGGCAGTGGGATTAGTTTGTGATTGATACAGAGTAATGGGAGGGAGCAGGGCAGTGGGATTATTTTATGATTGATACAGGGCAAGGGGAGGGAGCAGGGCAGTGGGATTAGTTTGTGATTGATACAGGGCAATGTGAGGGAGCAGGTCAGAGGGATTAGTTTGTGATTGATACAGAGTAATGGGAGGGAGCAGGGCAGTGGGATTAGTTTGTGATTGATACAGGGTAATGGGAGGGAGCAGGGCAGTGGGATTAGTTTGTGATTGATACAGAGTAATGGGAGGGAGCAGGGTAGTGGGATTAGTTGGGGATTGATACAGGGTAATGGGAGCGAGCAGGGCAGTGAGATTAGTTTGTGATTGATACAGGGTAATGGGAGGGAGCAGGGCAGTGGGATTAGGTTGTGATTGATACAGGGCAATGGGAGGTATCAGGGCAGTGGGATTAGTTTGTGATTGATACAGGGCAATGGGAGGTAGCAGGGCAGTGGGATTAGTTTGTGATTGATACAGGGTAATGGGAGGGAGCAGGGCAGTGGGATTAGTTTGTGATTGATACAGGATAATGGGAGGGAGCAGGGCAGTGGGATAGTTTGTGATTGATACAGGATAATGGGAGGGAGCAGGGCAGTGGGATAGTTTGTGATTGATACAGGAAAATGGGAGGGAGCAGGGCAGTGGGATTAGTTTGTGATTGATACACGGTAATGGGAGGGAGCAGGGAAGTGGGATTAGTTTGTGATTGATACAGTGTAATGGGAGGGAGCAGGGCAGTGGGATTAGTTTGTGATTGATACAGGGTAATGGGAGGGAGCAGGGCAGTGGGATAAGTTTGTGATTGATACAGGGCAATGGGAGGGCGCAGGGCAGTGGGATTAGTTTGTGACTGATACAGGGCAATGGGAGGGAGCATGGCAGTGCGATTAGTTTGTGATTGATACAGGGTAATGGGAGGGAGCAGGGCAGTGGGTTTAGTTTGTGATTGATACAGGGCAAGGGGAGGGAGCAGGGCAGTGGGATTAGTTTGTGATTGATACACGGTAATGGGAGGGAGCAGGGCAGTGGGATTAGTTTCTGTTAGATAAAAGGTAATGGGAGGGAGCAGGGCAGTGGGATTAGTTTGTGATTGATACAGGTTAATGGGAGGGAGCAGGGCAGTGGGATTAGTTTGTGATTGATACAGGGTAATGGGAGGGAGCAGGGCAGTGGGATTAGTTTGTGATTGATACAGAGTAATGGGAGGGAGCAGGGTAGTGGGATTAGTTGGGGATTGATACAGGGCAATGGGAGGGAGCAGGGCAGTGAGATTAGTTTGTGATTGATACAGGGTATTGGGAGGGAGCAGGGCAGTGAGATTAGTTTGTGATTGATACAGGGTAATGGGATGGAGCAGGGCAGTTGGATTAGTTTGTGATTGATACAGGGTAATGGGAGGGAGCAGGGCAGTGGGATTAGATTGTGATTGATACAGGGCAATGGGAGGGAGCAGGGCAGTGGGATTAGTTGGGGATTGATACAGGGCTGTGGGAGGGAGCAGTGCAGTGGGATTAGTTTGTGATTGATACAGGGTAATGGGAGGGAGCAGGGCAGTGGGATTAGTTTGTGATTGATACAGGGCAAGGGGAGGGAGCAGGGCAGTGGGATTAGTTTGTGATTGATACAGGGTAATGGGAGGGAGCAGGGCAGTGGGATTAGTTTCTGTTAGATACAGGGTAATGGGAGGGAGCAGGGCAGTGGGATTAGTGTGTGATTGATACAGGGTAATGGGAGGGTGCAGTGCAGTGGGATTAGTTTGTGATTGATACAGAGTAATGGGAGGGAGCAGGGCAGTGGGATTATTTTATGATTGATACAGGGCAAGGGGAGGGAGCAGGGCAGTGGGATTAGTTTGTGATTGATACAGGGCAATGTGAGGGAGCAGGTCAGAGGGATTAGTTTGTGATTGATACAGAGTAATGGGAGGGAGCAGGGCAGTGGGATTAGTTTGTGATTGATACAGGGTAATGGGAGGGAGCAGGGCAGTGGGATTAGTTTGTGATTGATACAGAGTAATGGGAGGGAGCAGGGTAGTGGGATTAGTTGGGGATTGATACAGGGTAATGGGAGCGAGCAGGGCAGTGAGATTAGTTTGCGATTGATACAGCGTAATGGGAGGGAGCAGGGCAGTGGGATTAGGTTGTGATTGATACAGGGCAATGGGAGGTAGCAGGGCAGTGGGATTAGTTTGTGATTGATACAGGGCAATGGGAGGTAGCAGGGCAGTGGGATTAGTTTGTGATTGATACAGGGTAATGGGAGGGAGCAGGGCAGTGGGATTAGTTTGTGATTGATACAGGATAATGGGAGGGAGCAGGGCAGTGGGATAGTTTGTGATTGATACAGGATAATGGGAGGGAGCAGGGCGGTGGGCTAGTTTGTGATTGATACAGGAAAATGGGAGGGAGCAGGGCAGTGGGATTAGTTTGTGATTGATACACGGTAATGGGAGGGAGCTGGGCAGTGGGATTAGTTTGTGATTGATACAGGGTAATGGGAGGGAGCAGGGCAGTGGGATTAGTTTGTGATTGATACAGGGTAATGGGAGGGAGCAGGGCAGTGGGATTAGTTTGTGATTGATACAGGGCAATGGGAGGGAGCAGGGCAGTGGGATTAGTTTGTGATTGATACAGGGCAATGGGAGGGAGCATGGCAGTGCGATTAGTTTGTGATTGATACAGGGTAATGGGAGGAAGCAGGGCAGTGGGATCAGTTTGTGATTGATACAGGGCAATGGGAGGGAGCAGGGCAGTGGGATTAGTTTGTGATTGATACAGGGTAATGGGAGGGAGCAGGGCAGTGGGATTAGTTTGTGATTGATACAGGGTAATGGGAGGGAGCAGGGCAGTGGGATTAGTTTGTGATTGATACAGGGTAATGGGAGGGAGCAGGGCAGTGGGATTAGTTTGTGATTGATACAGAGTAATGGGAGGGAGCAGGGCAGTGGGATTAGTTTGTGACTGATACAGGGTAATGGGAGGGAGCAGGGCAGTGGGATTAGTTTGTGATTGATACAGGGTAATGGGAGGGAGCAGGGCAGTGGGATTAGTTTGTGATTGATACAGAGTAATGGGAGGGAGCAGGGCAGTGGGTTTAGTTTGGGACTGATACAGGGCTATGGGAGGGAGAAGGGCAGTAGGATTAGTTTGTGATTGAAACAGGGTTATGGAAGGGAGCAGGGCAGTGGGATTAGTTTGTGATTGATACAGGGTAATGGGAGGGAGCAGGGCAGTGGGATTAGTTTCTGTTAGATACAGGGTAATGGGAGGGAGCAGGGCAGTCGGATTAGTTTGTGATTGATACAGGGTAATGGGAGGGAGCAGGGCAGTGGGATTAGTTTGTGATTGATACAGAGTAATGGGAGGGAGCAGGGCAGTGGGATTAGTTTGTGATTGATACAGGGCAAGGGGAGGGAGCAGGGCAGTGGGATTAGTTTGTGATTGATACAGGGTAATGGGAGGGAGCAGGGCAGTGGGATTAGTTTCTGTTAGATACAAGGTAATGGGAGGGAGCAGGGCAGTGGGATTAATTCGTGATTGAAACAGGGTAATGGGAGGGAGCAGGGCAGTGGGATTAGTTTGTGATTGATACAGGGTAATGGGAGGGAGCAGGGCAGTGGGATTAGTTTGTGATTGATACAGACTAATGGGAGGGAGCAGGGTAGTGGGATTAGTTGGGGATTGATACAGGGTAATGGGAGGGAGCAGGGCAGTGAGATTAGTTTGTGATTGATACAGGGTAATGGGAGTGAGCAGGGCTGTGAGATTAGTTTGTGATTGATACAGGGTAATGGGAGGGAGCAGGGCAGTTGGATTAGTTTGTGATTGATACAGGGTAATGGGAGGGAGCAGGGCAGTGGGATTAGATTGTGATTGATACAGGGCAATGGGAGGGAGCAGGGCAGTGGGATTAGTTGGGGATTGATACAGGGCTGTGGGAGGGAGCATGGCAGTGGGATTAGTTTGTGATTGATACAGGGTAAAGGGAGGGAGCAGGGCAGTGAGATTAGATTGTGATTGATACAGGGCAATGGGAGGGAGCAGGGCAGTGGGATTAGTTGGGGACTGATACAGGGCTGTGGGAGGGAGCATGGCAGTGGGATTAGTTTGTGATTGATACAGGGTAAAGGGAGGGAGCAGGGCAGTGAGATTAGTTTGTGATTGATACAGGGCAATGGGAGGGAGCAGGGCAGTGGGATTAGTTGGGGATTGATACAGGGCTGTGGGAGGGAGCAGGGCAGTGGGATTAGTTTGTGTTTGATACAGGGTAAAGGGAGGGAGCAGGGCAGTGAGATTAGTTTGTGATTGATACAGGGTAATGGGAGGGAGCAGGGAAGTGGGATTTGTTTGTGATTGATACAGGGTAATGGGAGGGAGCAGGGCAGTGGGATTAGTTGGGGATTGATACAGGGTAATGGGAGGGAGCAGGGCAGTGAGATTAGTTTGTGATTGATACAGGGTAATGGGAGGGAGCAGGGAAGTGGGATTTGTTTGTGATTGATACAGGGTAATGGGAGGGAGCAGGGCAGTGGGATTAGTTGGGGATTGATACAGGGTAATGGGAGGGAGCAGGGCAGTGAGATTAGTTTGTGATTGATACACTGTAATGGGAGGGAGCAGGGCAGTGGGATTAGTTTGTGATTGATACAGGGTAATGGGAGGAAGCAGGGCAGTTGGATTAGATTGTGATTGATACAGGGCTATGGGAGGGAGCAGGGCAGTGGGATTAGTTTGTGATTGATACAGGGTAATGGGAGGGAGCAATGCAGTGGGATTAGTTTGTGATTGATACAGGGTAATGTGAGGGAGCAGGGCAATGGAAAAAGTTTGTGATTGATACAGGGTAATGGGAGGGAGCAGGGCAGTGGGATTAGTTTGTGATTGATACAGGGTAATGGGAGGGAGCAGGGCAGAGGGATTAGTTTGTGATTGATACATGGCAATGGGAGGGAGCAGGGCAGTGAGTTTAGTTTGTGATTGATACAGGGTAATGGGAGGGAGCAGGGCAGTGGGATTAGTTTGTGACTGATACAGGGTAATGCGGAGGGAGCAGGGCTGTGGGATTAGTTTGTGATTGATAGAGAGTAATGGGAGGGAGCAGGGCAGTGGGATTAGTTTGTGATTGATACAGGACAATGGGAGGGAGCAGGGCAGTGGGATTAGTTCGTGATTGATACAGGGTTATGGGAGGGAGCAGGGCAGTGGGATTATTGTGTGATTGATACAGGGTAATGGGAGGGAGCAGGGCAGTGGGATTAGTTTGTGATTGATACAGGGTAATGGGAGGGAGCAGGGCAGTGGGGTTAGTTTGTGATTGATATAGGGCAATGGGAGGGAGCAGGGCAGTGGGATTAGTTTGTGATTGATACAGGGCAATGGGAGGGAGCAGGGCAGTGGGATTAGTTTGTGATTGATACAGGGTAATGTGAGGGAGCAGGGCAGTGGGATTAGTTTGTGATTGATACACGGAAATGGGAGGGAGCAGGGCAGTGGGATTAGTTTGTGATTGATACACGGTAATGGGAGGGAGCAGGGCAGTGGTATTAGTTTGTGATTGATAGAGAGTAATGGGAGGGAGCAGGGCAGTGGGATTCGTTTGTGATTGATACAGAGTAATGGGAGGGAGCAGGGCAGTGGGTTTAGTTTGTGATTGCTCCAGGGTAATGGGAGGGAGCTGGGCAGTGGGATTAGTTTGTGATTGATACAGAGTAATGGGAGGGAGCAGGGCATTGCGATTAGTTTGTGATTGATACAGAGTAATGGGAGGGAGCAGGGCAGTGGGATTAGTTTGTGATTGATAGACTAATGGGAGGGAGCAGGGCAGTGGGATTAGTTTGTGATTGATACAGGGTAATGGGCGGGAGCAGGGCAGTGGGATTAGTTTGTGATTGACACAGAGTAATGGGAGGTATCAGGGCAGTGGGATTAGGTTGTGATTGATACAGGGTAATGGGAGGGTGCAGGGCAGTGGGATTAGTTTCAGATTGATACAGGGTAATGGGAGTGAGCAGGGCAGTGGGATTAGTTTGTGATTGATACAGGGTAATGGGAGGGAGCAGGGCAGTGGGATTAGTTGGGGATTTTACAGGGTAATGGGAGAGAGCAGGGCAGTGGGATTAGATTGTGATTGATGCAGGGTAATGGGAGGGTGCAGGGTAGTGGGATTAGTTTGAGATTGATACATGGCAATGGGAGGGGGCAGGGCAGTGGGATTAGTAGGGGATTGATACAGGTCAATGGGAGGGAGCAGGGCACTGGGATTAGTTTGTGATTGATACAGGGTAATGGGAGGGAGGAGGGCAGTTGGATTAGTTTGTGATTGATACAGGGTAATGGGAGGGAGCAGGGCATTGGGATTAGTTTGTGATTGATACAGGGCAATGGGAGGGAGCAGGGCATTGGGATTAGTAGGGGATTGATACAGGGTAATGGGAGGGAGCAGGGCAGTGAGATTAGTTTGTGATTGATACAGGGTAATGGGAGGGAGGAGGGCAGTTGGATTAGTTTGTGATTGATACAGGGTAATGGGAGGGAGCAGGGCATTGGGATTAGTTTGTGATTGATACAGGGCAATGGGAGGGAGCAGGGCATTGGGATTAGTTGGGGATTGATACAGGGTAATTGGAGGGAGCAGGGCAGTGGGATTATTTTGTGATTGATACAGGGTAATGGGAGGGAGCAGGGCAGTGGGATTAGTTTGTGATTGATACAGGGCAATGGGAGGGAGCAGGGCATTGGGATTAGTTGGGGATTGATACAGGGTAATGGGAGGGAGCAGGGCACTGGGATTAGTTTGTGATTGATACAGGGTAATGGGAGGGAGCATGGCAGTGGGATTAGATTGTGAGTGATACAGGTTAATGGGAGGGAGCAGGGCAGTGGGATTAGTTTGTGATTGATACAGGGCAATGGGAGGATGCAGGGCATTGGGATTAGTTGGGGATTGATACAGGGTAATGGGAGGGAGCAGTGGCAGTGAGAATAGTTTGTGATTGATACAGGGTACTGGGAGGGAGCAGGGCAGTGGGATTAGTTTGTGATTGATACAGGGTAATGGGAGGGAGCAGGGCAGTGGAATAAGTTTGTGATTGATACAGGGTAATGGGAGGTAGCAGGGCAGTGGGATTAATTTGTGATTGATACAGAGTAATGGGAGGAAGCAGGGCAGTGGGATTAGTTGGGGATTTTACAGGGTAATGGGAGGGAGCAGGGCAGTGGGATTAGATTGTGATTGATGCAGGGTAATGGGAGGGTGCAGGGCAGTGGGATTAGTTTGTGATTGATACATGGCAATGGGAGGGGGCAGGGCAGTGGGATTAGTAGGGGATTGATACAGGGCAATGGGAGGGAGCAGGGCAGTGAGATTAGTTTGTGATTGATACAGGGTAATGGGAGGGAGGAGGGCAGTTGGATTAGTTTGTGATTGATACAGGGTAATGGGAGGGAGCAGGGCATTGGGATTAGTTTGTGATTGATACAGGGCAATTGGAGGGAGCAGGGCATTGGGATTAGTAGTGGATTGATACAGGGCAATGGGAGGGAGCAGGGCAGTGAGATTAGTTTGTGATCGATACAGGGTAATGGGAGGGAGGAGGGCAGTTGGATTAGTTTGTGATTGATACAGGGTAATGGGAGGGAGCAGGGCATTGGGATTAGTTTGTGATTGATACAGGGCAATGGGAGGGAGCAGGGCATTGGGATTAGTTGGGGATTGATACAGGGAAATTGGAGGGAGCAGGGCAGTGGGATTATTTTGTGATTGATACAGGGTAATGGGAGGGAGCAGGGCAGTGGGATTAGTTTGTGATTGATACAGGGCAATGGGAGGGAGCGGGGCAGTGGGATTAGTTTGTGATTGATAAATGGTAATGGGAGGGTGCGGGGCAGAGGGATTAGTTTGTGATTGATACAGGGTAATGGGAGGGAGCAGGGCAGTGGGATTAGTTTGTGATTGATACAGGGTAATGGGAGGGAGCAGGGCATTGGGATTAGTTGGGGATTGATACAGGGTAATGGGAGGGAGCAGGGCAGTGGGATTAGTTTGTGATTGATACAGGATAATGGGAGGGAGCAGGGCACTGGGATTATTTGTGATTGATACAGGATAATGGGAGGGAGCAGGGCAGTGGGATTAGTTTGTGATTGATACAGGGTAATGGGAGGGAGCAGGGCAGTGAGATTAGTTTGTGATTGATACAGGGCTATGGGACGGAGCAGGGCAGTGGGATTAGTTTGTGATTGATACAGGGTAATGGCAGGGAGCAGGGCAGTGGGATTAGTTTGTGATTGATACAGGATAATGGGAGGGAGCAGGGCAGTGGGATTAGTTTGAGATTGATACAGGGTAATGGGAGTGAGAAGGGCAGTGGGATTATTTTGTGATTGATACAGGTTAATGGGAGGGTGCAGGGCAGTGGGATTTGTTTGTGATTGATACAGGGTAATGGGAGGGAGCAGGGCAGTGGGATTAGTAGAGGATTGATACAGGGTAATGGGAGGGAGCAGGGCAGTGGGATTAGATTGTGATTGATACAGGGTAATGGGAGGGAGCAGGCCACTGGGATTAGTTTGTGATTGATACAGGGTAATGGGAGGGTGCAGGGCAGTGGGATTTGTTTGTGATTGATACAGGGTAATGGGAGGGAGCAGGGCAGTGGGATTAGTTGGGGATTGATACAGGGCAATGGGAGGGAGCAGGGCATTGGGATTAGTTGGGGA
Organism: Isurus oxyrinchus; assembly: GCA_026770705.1. NCBI lineage: Eukaryota > Metazoa > Chordata > Chondrichthyes > Lamniformes > Lamnidae > Isurus > Isurus oxyrinchus. The sequence continues at coordinate 337,562 of JANJGN010000501.1, read as the reverse complement.
TTGATACAGGGTAATGGGAGGGAGCAGGGCAGTGGGATTAGTTTGTGATTGATACAGGGTAATGGGAGGGAGCATGGCATTGGGATTAGTTGGGGATTGATACAGGGTAATGGGAGGGAGCAGTGGCAGTGAGAATAGTTTGTGATTGATACAGGGTACTGGGAGGGAGCAGGGCAGTGGGATTAGTTTGTGATTGATACAGGGTAATGGGAGGGAGCAGGGCAGTGGAACAAGTTTGTGATTGATACAGGGTAATGGGAGGTAGCAGGGCAGTGGGATTAGTTTGTGATTGATACAGGGTAATGGGAGGGAGCAGGGCAGTGGGATTAGTTTGTGATTGATACAGGGCAATGGGAGGGAGCAGGGCAGTGGGATTAGTTTGTGATTGATACAGGGTAATGGGAGGGAGTAGGCCAGTGGGATTAGTTTGTGATTGATACAGGGCAATGGGAGGGAGCAGGGCAGTGAGATTAGTTTGTGATTGATACAGGGTAAATGGAGGGAGCAGGGCAGTGGGATTAGTTTGTTACTGATACAGGGTAATGCGGAGGGTGCAGGGCAGTGGGTTTAGTTTGTGACTGATAGAGAGTAATGGGAGGGAGCAGGGCAGTGGGATTAGTTTGTGATTGATACAGGGCAATGGGAGGGTGCAGGGCAGTGGGATGAGATTGGGACTGATACAGGGCTATGGGAGGGAGCAGTGCAGTGGGATTAGTTTGTGATTGATACAGGGTTATGGGAGGGAGCAGGGCAGTGGGATTAGTTGTGATTGATACAGGGTAATGGGAGGTAGCAGGGCAGGGTGATTAGTTTGTGATTGATACAGGGCAATGGGAGGGAGCAAGGCAGTGGGATTAGTTTGTGATTGATACAGGGTAATGGGAGGGAGCCGGGCAGTGGGATTAGTTTGTTATTGATACAGGGCTATGGGAGGGAGCAGGGTAGTGGGATTAGTTTGTGATTGATACAGGGCAGTGGGATTAGTTTGTGATTGATACAGGGCTATGGGAGGGAGCAGGGTAGTGGGATTAGTTTGTGATTGATACAGGGTAATGGGAGGGAGCAGGGTAGTGGGATTAGTTTGTGTTTGATACAGGGTAATGGGAGGGAGCAGGGCAGTGGGATTAGTTTGTGATTGATACAGGGTAATGGGAGGGAGCAGGGCAGTGGGATTAGTTTGTGATTGATACAGGGTAATGGGAGGGAGCAGGGCAGTGGGATTAGTTTGTGATTGATACAGGGTAATGGGAAGGAGCAGGGCAGTGGGATTAGTTTGTGATTGATACAGAGCTATGGGAGGGAGCAGGGCAGTGGGATTAGTTTGTGATTGATACAGGGCAATGGGAGGGAGCAGGGCAGTGGGATTAGTTTGTGATTGATACAGGGCGATGGGAGGGTGCAGGGCAGTGGGTTTAGTTTGTGATTGGTACAGGGCAATGGGAGGGAGCAGGGCAGTGGGATTTGTTTGTGATTGATACAGGATAATGGGAGGGAGCAGGGCAGTGGCATTAGTTTGTGATTGATACATGGTAATGGGAGAGAGCAGGGTAGTGGGATTAGTTTGTGATTGATACAGGCTAATGGGAGGGTGCAGGGCAGTGGGATTAGTTTGTGACTGATAAAGGGTAATGGGAGGGAGCAGGGCAGTGGGATTAGTTTGTGATTGATACAGGGCAATGTGAGGGAGCAGGGCAGTGGGATTAGTTTGTGATTGATACAGGGCAATGGGAGGGTTCAGCGCAGTGGAATTAGTTTGTGATTGATACAGGGCAATGGGAGGGATCAGGGCAGTGGGATTAGTTTGTGATTGATACAGGGTAATGGGAAGGAGCAGGGCAGTGGGATTAGTTTGTGATTGATACAGGGCTTTGGGAGGTCGCAGGGCAGTGGGATTAGTTTGTGATTGAAACAGGGCAATGGGAGGGAGCAGGGCAGTGAGATTAGTTTGTGATTGATTCAGGGTACTGGGAGGGTGCAAGGCAGTGGGATTAGTTTGTGATTGATACAGGGTAATGGTAGGGAGCAGGGCAGTGGGATTAGTTTGTGATTGATACAGAGTAATGGGAGGGAGCAGAGCAGTGGGATTAGTTTGTGATTGATACAGGGTAATGGGAGAGAGCAGGGCACTGGGATTAGTTTGTGATTGATACAGGGTAATGGGAGGGATGAGGGCAGTTGGATTAGTTTGTGATTGATACAGGGTAATGGGAGGGAGCAGGGCATTGGGATTAGTTTGTGATTGATACAGGGCAATGGGAGGGAGCAGGGCATTGGGATTAGTTTGTGATTGATACAGGGTAATGGGAGGGAGCCGGGCAGTGGGATTAGTTTGTGATTGATACAGGGTAATATGAGGGAGCAGGGCAGTGGGATTAGTTTGTGATTGATACAGGGCAATGTGAGGGAGCAGGGCATTGGGATTAGTTGGGGATTGATACAGGGTAATGGGAGGGAGCAGGGCAGTGGGATTAGTTTGTGATTGATTCAGGGCAATGGGAGGGAGCAGGGCAGTGGGATTAGTTTGTGATTGATACAAGTTAATGGGAGGGAGCAGGGCAGTGGGATTAATTTGTGATTGATACAGGGTAATGGGAGGAAGCAGGGCAGTGGGATTATTTTGTGATTGATACAGGGCAATGGGAGGGAGCAGGGCAGTGAGATTAGTTTGTGATTGATACAGGGTAATGGGAGGGAGCAGGGCAGTGGAATTAGTTTGTGATTGATTCAGGGCAATGGGAGGGAGCAGGGCAGTGGGATTAGTTTGTGATTGATACACGGTAATGGGAGGGAGCAGGGCAGTGGTATTAGTTTGTGATTGATAGAGAGTAATGGGAGGGAGCAGGGCAGTGGGATTCGTTTGTGATTGATACAGAGTAATGGGAGGGAGCAGGGCAGTGGGTTTAGTTTGTGATTGCTCCAGGGTAATGGGAGGGAGCTGGGCAGTGGGATTAGTTTGTGATTGATACAGAGTAATGGGAGGGAGCAGGGCATTGCGATTAGTTTGTGATTGATACAGAGTAATGGGAGGGAGCAGGGCAGTGGGATTAGTTTGTGATTGATAGACTAATGGGAGGGAGCAGGGCAGTGGGATTAGTTTGTGATTGATACAGGGTAATGGGCGGGAGCAGGGCAGTGGGATTAGTTTGTGATTGATACAGAGTAATGGGAGGTATCAGGGCAGTGGGATTAGGTTGTGATTGATACAGGGTAATGGGAGGGTGCAGGGCAGTGGGATTAGTTTCAGATTGATACAGGGTAATGGGAGTGAGAAGGGCAGTGGGATTAGTTTGTGATTGATACAGGGTAATGGGAGGGAGCAGGGCAGTGGGATTAGTTGGGGAGTTTACAGGGTAATGGGAGAGAGCAGGGCAGTGGGATTAGATTGTGATTGATGCAGGGTAATGGGAGGGTGCAGGGTAGTGGGATTAGTTTGAGATTGATACATGGCAATGGGAGGGGGCAGGGCAGTGGGATTAGTAGGGGATTGATACAGGTCAATGGGAGGGAGCAGGGCACTGGGATTAGTTTGTGATTGATACAGGGTAATGGGAGGGAGGAGGGCAGTTGGATTAGTTTGTGATTGATACAGTGTAATGGGAGGGAGCAGGGCATTGGGATTAGTTTGTGATTGATACAGGGCAATGGGAGGGAGCAGGGCATTGGGATTAGTAGGGGATTGATACAGGGTAATGGGAGGGAGCAGGGCAGTGAGATTAGTTTGTGATTGATACAGGGTAATGGGAGGGAGGAGGGCAGTTGGATTAGTTTGTGATTGATACAGGGTAATGGGAGGGAGCAGGGCATTGGGATTAGTTTGTGATTGATACAGGGCAATGGGAGGGAGCAGGGCATTGGGATTAGTTGGGGATTGATACAGGGTAATGGGAGGGAGCAGGGCACTGGGATTAGTTTGTGATTGATACAGGGTAATGGGAGGGAGCATGGCAGTGGGATTAGATTGTGAGTGATACAGGTTAATGGGAGGGAGCAGGGCAGTGGGATTAGTTTGTGATTGATACAGGGCAATGGGAGGATGCAGGGCATTGGGATTAGTTGGGGATTGATACAGGGTAATGGGAGGGAGCAGTGGCAGTGAGAATAGTTTGTGATTGATACAGGGTAATGGGAGGGAGCAGGGCAGTGGAATAAGTTTGTGATTGATACAGGGTAATGGGAGGTAGCAGGGCAGTGGGATTAATTTGTGATTGATACAGAGTAATGGGAGGAAGCAGGGCAGTGGGATTAGTTGGGGATTTTACAGGGTAATGGGAGGGAGCAGGGCAGTGGGATTAGATTGTGATTGAAGCAGGGTAATGGGAGGGTGCAGGGCAGTGGGATTAGTTTGTGATTGATACATGGCAATGGGAGGGGGCAGGGCAGTGGGATTAGTAGGGGATTGATACAGGGCAATGGGAGGGAGCAGGGCAGTGAGATTAGTTTGTGATTGATACAGGGTAATGGGAGGGAGGAGGGCAGTTGGATTAGTTTGTGATTGATACAGGGTAATGGGAGGGAGCAGGGCATTGGGATTAGTTTGTGATTGATACAGGGCAATTGGAGGGAGCAGGGCATTGGGATTAGTAGTGGATTGATACAGGGCAATGGGAGGGAGCAGGGCAGTGAGATTAGTTTGTGATCGATACAGGGTAATGGGAGGGAGGAGGGCAGTTGGATTAGTTTGTGATTGATACAGGGTAATGGGAGGGAGCAGGGCATTGGGATTAGTTTGTGATTGATACAGGGCAATGGGAGGGAGCAGGGCATTGGGATTAGTTGGGGATTGATACAGGGAAATTGGAGGGAGCAGGGCAGTGGGATTATTTTGTGATTGATACAGGGTAATGGGAGGGAGCAGGGCAGTGGGATTAGTTTGTGATTGATACAGGGCAATGGGAGGGAGCGGGGCAGTGGGATTAGTTTGTGATTGATAAATGGTAATGGGAGGGTGCGGGGCAGAGGGATTAGTTTGTGATTGATACAGGGTAATGGGAGGGAGCAGGGCAGTGGGATTAGTTTGTGATTGATACAGGGTAATGGGAGGGAGCAGGGCATTGGGATTAGTTGGGGATTGATACAGGGTAATGGGAGGGAGCAGGGCAGTGGGATTAGTTTGTGATTGATACAGGATAATGGGAGGGAGCAGGGCACTGGGATTATTTGTGATTGATACAGGATAATGGGAGGGAGCAGGGCAGTGGGATTAGTTTGTGATTGATACAGGGTAATGGGAGGGAGCAGGGCAGTGAGATTAGTTTGTGATTGATACAGGGCTATGGGACGGAGCAGGGCAGTGGGATTAGTTTGTGATTGATACAGGGTAATGGCAGGGAGCAGGGCAGTGGGATTAGTTTGTGATTGATACAGGATAATGGGAGGGAGCAGGGCAGTGGGATTAGTTTGAGATTGATACAGGGTAATGGGAGTGAGAAGGGCAGTGGGATTATTTTGTGATTGATACAGGTTAATGGGAGGGTGCAGGGCAGTGGGATTTGTTTGTGATTGATACAGGGTAATGGGAGGGAGCAGGGCAGTGGGATTAGTTTGTGATTGATACAGGGCAATGGGAGGGAGCAGGGCATTGGGATTAGTTGGGGATTGATACAGGGTAATGGGAGGGAGCAGGGCACTGGGATTAGTTTGTGATTGATACAGGGTAATGGGAGGGAGCATGGCAGTGGGATTAGATTGTGAGTGATACAGGTTAATGGGAGGGAGCAGGGCAGTGGGATTAGTTTGTGATTGATACAGGGCAATGGGAGGATGCAGGGCATTGGGATTAGTTGGGGATTGATACAGGGTAATGGGAGGGAGCAGTGGCAGTGAGAATAGTTTGTGATTGATACAGGGTACTGGGAGGGAGCAGGGCAGTGGGATTAGTTTGTGATTGATACAGGGTAATGGGAGGGAGCAGGGCAGTGGAATAAGTTTGTGATTGATACAGGGTAATGGGAGGTAGCAGGGCAGTGGGATTAATTTGTGATTGATACAGAGTAATGGGAGGAAGCAGGGCAGTGGGATTAGTTGGGGATTTTACAGGGTAATGGGAGGGAGCAGGGCAGTGGGATTAGATTGTGATTGAAGCAGGGTAATGGGAGGGTGCAGGGCAGTGGGATTAGTTTGTGATTGATACATGGCAATGGGAGGGGGCAGGGCAGTGGGATTAGTAGGGGATTGATACAGGGCAATGGGAGGGAGCAGGGCAGTGAGATTAGTTTGTGATTGATACAGGGTAATGGGAGGGAGGAGGGCAGTTGGATTAGTTTGTGATTGATACAGGGTAATGGGAGGGAGCAGGGCATTGGGATTAGTTTGTGATTGATACAGGGCAATTGGAGGGAGCAGGGCATTGGGATTAGTAGTGGATTGATACAGGGCAATGGGAGGGAGCAGGGCAGTGAGATTAGTTTGTGATCGATACAGGGTAATGGGAGGGAGGAGGGCAGTTGGATTAGTTTGTGATTGATACAGGGTAATGGGAGGGAGCAGGGCATTGGGATTAGTTTGTGATTGATACAGGGCAATGGGAGGGAGCAGGGCATTGGGATTAGTTGGGGATTGATACAGGGAAATTGGAGGGAGCAGGGCAGTGGGATTATTTTGTGATTGATACAGGGTAATGGGAGGGAGCAGGGCAGTGGGATTAGTTTGTGATTGATACAGGGCAATGGGAGGGAGCGGGGCAGTGGGATTAGTTTGTGATTGATAAATGGTAATGGGAGGGTGCGGGGCAGAGGGATTAGTTTGTGATTGATACAGGGTAATGGGAGGGAGCAGGGCAGTGGGATTAGTTTGTGATTGATACAGGGTAATGGGAGGGAGCAGGGCATTGGGATTAGTTGGGGATTGATACAGGGTAATGGGAGGGAGCAGGGCAGTGGGATTAGTTTGTGATTGATACAGGATAATGGGAGGGAGCAGGGCACTGGGATTATTTGTGATTGATACAGGATAATGGGAGGGAGCAGGGCAGTGGGATTAGTTTGTGATTGATACAGGGTAATGGGAGGGAGCAGGGCAGTGAGATTAGTTTGTGATTGATACAGGGCTATGGGACGGAGCAGGGCAGTGGGATTAGTTTGTGATTGATACAGGGTAATGGCAGGGAGCAGGGCAGTGGGATTAGTTTGTGATTGATACAGGATAATGGGAGGGAGCAGGGCAGTGGGATTAGTTTGAGATTGATACAGGGTAATGGGAGTGAGAAGGGCAGTGGGATTATTTTGTGATTGATACAGGTTAATGGGAGGGTGCAGGGCAGTGGGATTTGTTTGTGATTGATACAGGGTAATGGGAGGGAGCAGGGCAGTGGGATTAGTAGAGGATTGATACAGGGTAATGGGAGGGAGCAGGGCAGTGGGATTAGATTGTGATTGATACAGGGTAATGGGAGGGAGCAGGCCACTGGGATTAGTTTGTGATTGATACAGGGCAATGGGAGGGAGCAGGGCATTGGGATTAGTTGGGGATTGATACAGGGTAATGGGAGGGAGCAGGGCAGTGGGATTAGTTTGTGATTGATACAGGGTAATGGGAGGGAGCATGGCATTGGGATTAGTTGGGGATTGATACAGGGTAATGGGAGGGAGCAGTGGCAGTGAGAATAGTTTGTGATTGATACAGGGTACTGGGAGGGAGCAGGGCAGTGGGATTAGTTTGTGATTGATACAGGGTAATGGGAGGGAGCAGGGCAGTGGAACAAGTTTGTGATTGATACAGGGTAATGGGAGGTAGCAGGGCAGTGGGATTAGTTTGTGATTGATACAGGGTAATGGGAGGGAGCAGGGCAGTGGGATTAGTTTGTGATTGATACAGGGCAATGGGAGGGAGCAGGGCAGTGGGATTAGTTTGTGATTGATACAGGGTAATGGGAGGGAGTAGGCCAGTGGGATTAGTTTGTGATTGATACAGGGCAATGGGAGGGAGCAGGGCAGTGAGATTAGTTTGTGATTGATACAGGGTAAATGGAGGGAGCAGGGCAGTGGGATTAGTTTGTTACTGATACAGGGTAATGCGGAGGGTGCAGGGCAGTGGGTTTAGTTTGTGACTGATAGAGAGTAATGGGAGGGAGCAGGGCAGTGGGATTAGTTTGTGATTGATACAGGGCAATGGGAGGGTGCAGGGCAGGTGGATAGTTTGTGTTTGATACAGGGCAATGGGAGGGTGCAGGGCAGTGGGATGAGATTGTGATTGATACAGGATAATGGGAGGGAGCAGTGCAGTGGGATTAGTTTGTGATTGATACAGGGTTATGGGAGGGAGCAGGGCAGTGGGATTAGTTGTGATTGATACAGGGTAATGGGAGGTAGCAGGGCAGGGTGATTAGTTTGTGATTGATACAGGGCAATGGGAGGGAGCAAGGCAGTGGGATTAGTTTGTGATTGATACAGGGTAATGGGAGGGAGCCGGGCAGTGGGATTAGTTTGTTATTGATACAGGGCTATGGGAGGGAGCAGGGTAGTGGGATTAGTTTGTGATTGATACAGGGCAGTGGGATTAGTTTGTGATTGATACAGGGCTATGGGAGGGAGCAGGGTAGTGGGATTAGTTTGTATTTGATACAGGGTAATGGGAGGGAGCAGGGCAGTGGGATAATTTTGTGATTGATTCAGGGTAATGGGAGGGAGCAGGGCAGTGGGATTAGTTTGTGATTGATACAGGGTAATGGGAGGGAGCAGGGCAGTGGGATTAGTTTGTGATTGATACAGGGTAATGGGAAGGAGCAGGGCAGTGGGATTAGTTTGTGATTGATACAGAGCTATGGGAGGGAGCAGGGCAGTGGGATTAGTTTGTGATTGATACAGGGCAATGGGAGGGAGCAGGGCAGTGGGATTAGTTTGTGATTGATACAGGGCGATGGGAGGGTGCAGGGCAGTGGGTTTAGTTTGTGATTGGTACAGGGCAATGGGAGGGAGCAGGGCAGTGGGATTTGTTTGTGATTGATACAGGATAATGGGAGAGAGCAGGGTAGTGGGATTAGTTTGTGATTGATACAGGCTAATGGGAGGGTGCAGGGCAGTGGGATTAGTTTGTGACTGATAAAGGGTAATGGGAGGGAGCAGGGCAGTGGGATTAGTTTGTGATTGATACAGGGCAATGTGAGGGAGCAGGGCAGTGGGATTAGTTTGTGATTGATACAGGGCAATGGGAGGGTTCAGCGCAGTGGAATTAGTTTGTGATTGATACAGGGCAATGGGAGGGATCAGGGCAGTGGGATTAGTTTGTGATTGATACAGGGTAATGGGAAGGAGCAGGGCAGTGGGATTAGTTTGTGATTGATACAGGGCTTTGGGAGGTCGCAGGGCAGTGGGATTAGTTTGTGATTGAAACAGGGCGATGGGAGGGAGCAGGGCAGTGAGATTAGTTTGTGATTGATTCAGGGTACTGGGAGGGTGCAAGGCAGTGGGATTAGTTTGTGATTGATACAGGGTAATGGTAGGGAGCAGGGCAGTGGGATTAGTTTGTGATTGATACAGAGTAATGGGAGGGAGCAGAGCAGTGGGATTAGTTTGTGATTGATACAGGGTAATGGGAGAGAGCAGGGCACTGGGATTAGTTTGTGATTGATACAGGGTAATGGGAGGGATGAGGGCAGTTGGATTAGTTTGTGATTGATACAGGGTAATGGGAGGGAGCAGGGCATTGGGATTAGTTTGTGATTGATACAGGGCAATGGGAGGGAGCAGGGCATTGGGATTAGTTTGTGATTGATACAGGGTAATGGGAGGGAGCCGGGCAGTGGGATTAGTTTGTGATTGATACAGGGTAATATGAGGGAGCAGGGCAGTGGGATTAGTTTGTGATTGATACAGGGCAATGTGAGGGAGCAGGGCATTGGGATTAGTTGGGGATTGATACAGGGTAATGGGAGGGAGCAGGGCAGTGGGATTAGTTTGTGATTGATTCAGGGCAATGGGAGGGAGCAGGGCAGTGGGATTAGTTTGTGATTGATACAAGTTAATGGGAGGGAGCAGGGCAGTGGGATTAATTTGTGATTGATACAGGGTAATGGGAGGAAGCAGGGCAGTGGGATTATTTTGTGATTGATACAGGGCAATGGGAGGGAGCAGGGCAGTGAGATTAGTTTGTGATTGATACAGGGTAATGGGAGGGAGCAGGGCAGTGGAATTAGTTTGTGATTGATTCAGGGTAATGGGAGGAAGCAGGGCAGTGGGATTAGTTTGTGACTGATTCAGGGCAATGGGAGGGAGCAGGGCAGTGGGATTAGTTTGTGATTGATACAAGTTAATGGGAGGGAGCAGGGCAGTGGGATTAATTTGTGATTGATACAGGGTAATGGGAGGAAGCAGGGCAGTGGGATTATTTTGTGATTGATACAGGGTAATGGGAGGGAGCAGGGCAGTGGGGTTTGTTTGTTATTGATACAGGATAATGGGAGGGAGCAGGGCAGTGGGATTAGTTTGTGATTGATTCAGGGTACTGGGAGGGTGCAAGGCAGTGGGATTAGTTTGTGATTGATACAGAGTAATGGGAGGGAGCAGGGCAGCGGGATTAGTTTGTGATTGATACAGGGTAATGGGAGGGAGCAGGGCAGTGGGATTAGTTTGTGATTGAAACAGAGTAATGGGAGGGAGCAGGGCAGTGGGATTAGTTTGTGTTTGATACAGGGTAATGGGAGAGAGCAGGGCAGTGGGATTAGTTTGTGATTGATACAGGGCAATGTGAGGGAGCAGGGCAGTGAGATTAGTTTGTGATTGATACAGGGTAATGGGAAGGAGCAGGTCAGTGAGATTAGTATGTGATTGATAAGGGATAATGGGAGGGAGCAGGGCAGTGGGGTTAGTTTGTGATTGATACAGGATAATGGGAGCGAGCAGGGCAGTGGGATTAGTTTGTGATTGATACAGGGTAATGGGAAGGAGCAGGTCAGTGAGATTAGTATGTGATTGATAAGGGATAATGGGAGGGAGCAGGGCAGTGGGGTTAGTTTGTGATTGATACAGGATAATGGGAGCGAGCAGGGCAGTGGGATTAGTTTGTGATTGATACAGGGTAATGGGAAGGAGCAGGTCAGTGAGATTAGTATGTGATTGATAAGGGATAACGGGAGGGAGCAGGGCAGTGGGGTTAGTTTGTGATTGATACAGGATAATGTGAGCGAGCAGGGCAGTGGGATTAGTTTGTGATTGATACAGAGTAATGGGAGGGAGCAGGGCAGTGACATTAGTTTGTGTTTGATACAGAGTAATGGGAGGGAGCAAGGCATTGAGATTAGTTTGTGATTGATACAGAGTAATGGGAGGGAGCAGGGCAGTGGGATTAGTTTGTGATTGATACAGGGTAATGGGAGGGAGCAGGGCAGTGTGATTAGTTTGTGATTGATACAGGATAATGGGAGGGAGCAGGGCAGTGGGATAGTTTGTGTTTGATACAGGATAATGGGAGGGAGCAGGGCAGTGGGATAGTTTGTGATTGATACAGGGCAATAGGAGTGAAGTAGGGTAGTGAGATTAGTTTGTGATTGATACAGGGTAATGTGAGGGAGCAGGGTAGTGGGATTAGTTTGTGATTGATACATGGCAATGGGAGGGAGCAGGGCAGTGAGATTAATTTGTGATTGATACAGGGCTATGGGAGGGAGCAGGGCAGTGGGATCAGTTTGTGATTGATACAGGGTAATGGGAGGGAGCAGGGCAGTGGGATTAGTTTGTGATTGATACAGGGTAATGGGAGGAAGCAGGGCAGTGGGATTAGTTTGTGATTGATACAGGGTAATGGGAGTGAGCAGGTCAGTGAGATTAGTTTATGTTTGATACAGGGCTATGGGAGGTAGCTGGGTAGTGGGATTAGTTTGTGATTGATACAGGGCAGTGGGATTTGTTTGTGATTGATACAGGGCAGTGGGATTAGTTTGTGATTGATGCAGGGCTATGGGAGGGAGCAGGGTATTGGGATTAGTTTGTGTTTGATACAGGGTAATGGGAGGTAGCAGGGCAGTGGGATTAGTTTGTGATTGATACAGAGTCATGGGAGGGAGCAGGGCATTGAGATTAGTTTGTGACTGATACAGAGTAATGGGAGGGAGCAGGTCAGTGGCATTGGTTTGTGATTGATACAGGGTAATGGGAGGGAGCAGGGCAGTGGGATAGTTTGTGATTGATACAGGGCAATAGGAGGGGAGCAGGGCAGTGGGATTAGTTTGTCATTGATACAGGGTAATGGGAGGGAGCAGGGCAGTGGGATTAGTTTGAGATTGATACAGGGCAATGGGAGGGAGCAGGGCAGTGGGATTAGTTTGTGATTGATACAGGGTCACGGGAGGGAGCAGGGCAGTGAGATTAATTTGTGATTGATACAGGGTAATGGGAGGGAGCAGGACAGTGGGATTAGTTTGTGATTGATACAGGGTAATGGGAGGGAGCTGGGCAGAGGGATTAGTTTGTGATTGATACAGGGCAATGGGAGGGAGCAGGGCAGTGGGATTAGTTTGTGATTCATACAGGGTAATGGGAGGGAGCTGGGCAGTGAGATTAGTTTGTGATTGATACAGGGCAATGGGAGGGAGCAAGGCAGTGGGATTAGTTTGTGATTGATACAGGGTAATGGGAGGGAGCCGGGCAGTGGGATTAGTTTTTTATTGATACAGGGCTATGGGAGGGAGCAGGGCAGTGGGATTAGTTTGTGATTGATACAGGGCAGTGGGATTAGTTTGTGATTGATACAGGGCTATGGGAGGGAGCAGGGTAGTGGGATTAGTTTGTGTTTGATACAGGGTAATGGGAGGGAGCAGGGCAGTGGGATTATTTTGTGATTGATTCAGGGTAATGGGAGGGAGCAGGGCAGTGGGATTAGTTTGTGATTGATACAGGGTAATGGGAGGGAGCAGGGCAGTGGGATTAGTTTGTGATTGATACAGGGTAATGGGAAGGAGCAGGGCAGTGGGATTAGTTTGTGATTGATACAGAGCTATGTGAGGGAGCAGGGCAGTGGGATTAGTTTGTGATTGATACAGGGCAATGGGAGGGAGCAGGGCAGTGGGATATTTTGTGATTGATAAAGGATGATGGGAGGGAGCAGGGCATTGGGATAGTTTGTGATTGATACAGGGCAATAGGAGTGAAGCAGGGTAGTGAGATTAGTTTGTGATTGATACAGGGTAATGTGAGGGAGCAGGGTAGTGGGATTAGTTTGTGATTGATACAGGGCAATGGGAGGGAGCAGGGCATTGGGATTAGTTTGTGATTGATACAGGGTAATGGGAGGGAGCCGGGCAGTGGGATTAGTTTGTGATTGATACAGGGTAATATGAGGGAGCAGGGCAGTGGGATTAGTTTGTGATTGATACAGGGCAATGTGAGGGAGCAGGGCATTGGGATTAGTTGGGGATTGATACAGGGTAATGGGAGGGAGCAGGGCAGTGGGATTAGTTTGTGATTGATTCAGGGCAATGGGAGGGAGCAGGGCAGTGGGATTAGTTTGTGATTGATACAAGTTAATGGGAGGGAGCAGGGCAGTGGGATTAATTTGTGATTGATACAGGGTAATGGGAGGAAGCAGGGCAGTGGGATTATTTTGTGATTGATACAGGGCAATGGGAGGGAGCAGGGCAGTGAGATTAGTTTGTGATTGATACAGGGTAATGGGAGGGAGCAGGGCAGTGGAATTAGTTTGTGATTGATTCAGGGCAATGGGAGGGAGCAGGGCAGTGGGATTAGTTTGTGATTGATACAAGTTAATGGGAGGGAGCAGGGCAGTGGGATTAATTTGTGATTGATACAGGGTAATGGGAGGAAGCAGGGCAGTGGGATTATTTTGTGATCGATACAGGGTAATGGGAGGGAGCAGTGCAGTGGGGTTTGTTTGTTATTGATACAGGGTAATGGGAGGGAGCAGGGCAGTGGAATTAGTTTGTGATTGATTCAGGGCAATGGGAGGGAGCAGGGCAGTGGGATTAGTTTGTGATTGATACAAGTTAATGGGAGGGAGCAGGGCAGTGGGATTAATTTGTGATTGATACAGGGTAATGGGAGGAAGCAGGGCAGTGGGATTATTTTGTGATTGATACAGGGTAATGGGAGGGAGCAGGGCAGTGGGGTTTGTTTGTTATTGATACAGGATAATGGGAGGGAGCAGGGCAGTGGGATTAGTTTGTGATTGATTCAGGGTACTGGGAGGGTGCAAGGCAGTGGGATTAGTTTGTGATTGATACAGAGTAATGGGAGGGAGCAGGGCAGTGGGATTAGTTTGTGATTGATACAGGGTAATGGGAGGGTGCAGGGCAGTGGGATTAGTTTGTGATTGATACAGAGTAATGGGAGGGAGCAGGGCAGTGGGATTAGTTTGTGTTTGATACAGGGTAATGGGAGAGAGCAGGGCAGTGGGATTAGTTTGTGATTGATACAGGGCAATGTGAGGGAGCAGGGCAGTGAGATTAGTTTGTGATTGATACAGGGTAATGGGAAGGAGCAGGTCAGTGAGATTAGTATGTGATTGATAAGGGATAATGGGAGGGAGCAGGGCAGTGGGGTTAGTTTGTGATTGATACAGGATAATGGGAGCGAGCAGGGCAGTGGGATTAGTTTGTGATTGATACAGGGTAATGGGAAGGAGCAGGTCAGTGAGATTAGTATGTGATTGATAAGGGATAATGGGAGGGAGCAGGGCAGTGGGGTTAGTTTGTGATTGATACAGGATAATGGGAGCGAGCAGGGCAGTGGGATTAGTTTGTGATTGATACAGGGTAATGGGAAGGAGCAGGTCAGTGAGATTAGTATGTGATTGATAAGGGATAACGGGAGGGAGCAGGGCAGTGGGGTTAGTTTGTGATTGATACAGGATAATGGGAGCGAGCAGGGCAGTGGGATTAGTTTGTGATTGATACAGAGTAATGGGAGGGAGCAGGGCAGTGACATTAGTTTGTGTTTGATACAGAGTAATGGGAGGGAGCAAGGCATTGAGATTAGTTTGTGATTGATACAGAGTAATGGGAGGGAGCAGGGCAGTGGGATTAGTTTGTGATTGATACAGGGTAATGGGAGGGAGCAGGGCAGTGTGATTAGTTTGTGATTGATACAGGATAATGGGAGGGAGCACGGCAGTGGGATAGTTTGTGTTTGATACAGGATAATGGGAGGGAGCAGGGCAGTGGGATAGTTTGTGATTGATACAGGGCAATAGGAGTGAAGTAGGGTAGTGAGATTAGTTTGTGATTGATACAGGGTAATGTGAGGGAGCAGGGTAGTGGGATTAGTTTGTGATTGATACATGGCAATGGGAGGGAGCAGGGCAGTGAGATTAATTTGTGATTGATACAGGGCTATGGGAGGGAGCAGGGCAGTGGGAACAGTTTGTGATTGATACAGGGTAATGGGAGGGAGCAGGGCAGTGGGATTAGTTTGTGATTGATACAGGGTAATGGGAGGAAGCAGGGCAGTGGGATTAGTTTGTGATTGATACAGGGTAATGGGAGTGAGCAGGTCAGTGAGATTAGTTTATGTTTGATACAGGGCTATGGGAGGTAGCTGGGTAGTGGGATTAGTTTGTGATTGATACAGGGCAGTGGGATTTGTTTGTGATTGATACAGGGCAGTGGGATTAGTTTGTGATTGATGCAGGGCTATGGGAGGGAGCAGGGTATTGGGATTAGTTTGTGTTTGATACAGGGTAATGGGAGGTAGCAGGGCAGTGGGATTAGTTTGTGATTGATACAGAGTCATGGGAGGGAGCAGGGCATTGAGATTAGTTTGTGACTGATACAGAGTAATGGGAGGGAGCAGGTCAGTGGGATTGGTTTGTGATTGATACAGGGTAATGGGAGGGAGCAGGGCAGTGGGATTAGTTTGTGATTGATACAGGGTAATGGGAGGGACCAGGGCAGTGGGATTAGTTTGTGATTGATACAGGGTAATGGGAGGGAGCAGGGCAGTGGGATAGTTTGTGATTGATACAGGATAATGGGAGGGAGCAGGGCAGTGGGATTAGTTTGTGATTGATTAAGGGTAATGGGAGGGAGCAGGGCAGGTGGATAGTTTGTGATTGATACAGGGCAATAGGAGGGGAGCACGGCAGTGGGATTAGTTTGTGATTGATACAGGGTAATGGGAGGGAGCAGGGCAGTGGGATTAGTTTGTGATTGATACAGGGCAATGGGAGGTAGCAGGGCAGTGGGATTAGTTTGTGATTGATACAGGGTCACGGGAGGGAGCAGGGCAGTGAGATTAATTTGTGATTGATACAGGGTAATGGGAGGGAGCAGGGCAGTGGGATTAGTTTGTGATTGATACAGGGTAATGGGAGGGAGCTGGGCAGAGGGATTAGTTTGTGATTGATACAGGGCAATGGGAGGGAGCAGGGCAGTGGGATTAGTTTGTGATTCATACAGGGTAATGGGAGGGAGCTGGGCAGTGAGATTAGTTTGTGATTGATACAGGGCAATGGGAGGGAGCAAGGCAGTGGGATTAGTTTGTGATTGATACAGGGTAATGGGAGGGAGCCGGGCAGTGGGATTAGTTTGTTATTGATACAGGGCTATGGGAGGGAGCAGGGTAGTGGGATTAGTTTGTGATTGATACAGGGCAGTGGGATTAGTTTGTGATTGATACAGGGCTATGGGAGGGAGCAGGGTAGTGGCATTAGTTTGTGTTTGATACAGGGTAATGGGAGGGAGCAGGGCAGTGGGATTATTTTGTGATTGATTCAGGGTAATGGGAGCGAGCAGGGCAGTGGGATTAGTTTGTGATTGATACAGGGTAATGGGAGGGAGCAGGGCAGTGGGATTAGTTTGTGATTGATACAGGATAATGGGAAGGAGCACGGCAGTGGGATATTTTGTGATTGATCAAGGATAATGGGAGGGAGCAGGGCAGTGGGATAATTTGTGATTGATACAGGGCAATAGGAGTGAAGCAGGGTAGTGAGATTAGTTTGTGATTGATACAGGGTAATGTGAGGGAGCAGGGTAGTGGGATTAGTTTGTGATTGATACATGGCAATGGGAGGGAGCAGGGCAGTGAGATTAATTTGTGATTGATACAGGGCTATGGGAGGGAGCAGGGCAGTTGGATTAGTTTTTGATTGATACAGGGTAATGGGAGGGAGCAGGGCAGTGGGATTAGTTTGTGATTGATACAGGGCAGTGGGATTAGTTTGTGATTGATGCAGGCTAATGGGAGGGAGCAGGGTAGTGGGATTAGTTTGTGTTTGATACAGGGTAATGGGAGGGAGCAGGGCAGTGGGATTATTTTGTGATTGATTCAGGGTAATGGGAGGGAGCAGGGCAGTGGGATTAGTTTGTGATTGATACAGGGTAATGGGAGGGAGCAGGGCAGTGGGATTAGTTTGTGATTGATACAGGGTAATGGGAAGGAGCAGGGCAGTGGGATTAGTTTGTGATTGATACAGAGCTATGTGAGGGAGCAGGGCAGTGGGATTAGTTTGTGATTGATACAGGGCAATGGGAGGGAGCAGGGCAGTGGGATTAGTTTGTGATTGATACAGGGCAATGGGAGGGTGCAGGGCAGTGGGATTAGTTTGTGATTGGTACAGGGCAATGGGAGGGAGCAGGGCAGTGGGATTTGTTTGTGATTGATACAGGATAATGGGAGGGAGCAGGGCAGTGGCATTAGTTTGTGATTGATACATGGTAATGGGAGAGAGCAGGGTAGTGGGATTAGTTTGTAATTGATACAGGGTAATGGGAGGGTGCAGGGCAGTGGGATTAGTTTGTGACTGATACAGGGTAATGGGAGGGAGCAGGGCAGTGTGATTAGTTTGTGATTGATACAGGATAATGGGAGGGAGCAGGGCAGTGGGATATTTTGTGATTGATAAAGGATAATGGGAGGGAGCAGGGCAGTGGGATAGTTTGTGATTGATACAGGGCAATAGGAGTGAAGCAGGGTAGTGAGATTAGTTTGTGATTGATACAGGGTAATGTGAGGGAGCAGGGTAGTGGGATTAGTTTGTGATTGATACATGGCAATGGGAGGGAGCAGGGCCGTGAGATTAATTTGTGATTGATACAGGGCTATGGGAGGGAGCAGGGCAGTGGGATTAATTTTTGATTGATACAGGGCAGTGGGATTAGTTTGTGATTGATACAGGGCAGTGGGATTAGTTTGTGATTGATGCAGGGCTATGGGAGGGAGCAGGGTAGTGGGATTAGTTTGTGTTTGATACAGGGTAATGGGAGGGAGCAGGGCAGTGGCATTAGTTTGTGATTGATACATGGTAATGGGAGAGAGCAGGGTAGTGGGATTAGTCTGTGATGGATACAGGGTAATGGGAGGGTGCAGGGCAGTGGGATTAGTTTGTGACTGATACAGGGTAATGGGAGGGAGCTGGGCAGTGGGATTAGTTTGTGATTGATACAGGGCAATGGGAGGGAGCAGGGCAGTGGGATTAGTTTGTGATTCATACAGGGTAATGGGAGGGAGCTGGGCAGTGAGATTAGTTTGTGATTGATACAGGGCAATGGGAGGGAGCAAGGCAGTTGGATTAGTTTGTGATTGATACAGGGTAATGGGAGGGAGCCGGGCAGTGGGATTAGTTTTTTATTGATACAGGGCTATGGGAGGGAGCAGGGCAGTGGGATTAGTTTGTGATTGATGCAGGGCAGTGGGATTAGTTTGTGATTGATACAGGGCTATGGGAGGGTGCAGGGTAGTGGGATTAGTTTGTGTTTGATACAGGGTAATGGGAGGGAGCAGGGCAGTGGGATTATTTTGTGATTGATTCAGCGTAATGGGAGGGAGCAGGGCAGTGGGATTAGTTTGTGATTGATACAGGGTAATGGGAGGGAGCAGGGCAGTGGGATTAGTTTGTGATTGATACAGGGTAATGGGAAGGAGCAGGGCAGTGGGATTAGTTTGTGATTGATACAGAGCTATGTGAGGGAGCAGGGCAGTGGGATTAGTTTGTGATTGATACAGGGCAATGGGAGGGAGCAGGGCAGTGGGATTAGTTTGTGATTGATACAGGGCAATGGGAGGGTGCAGGGCAGTGGGATTAGTTTGTGATTGGTACAGGGCAATGGGAGGGAGCAGGGCAGTGGGATTTGTTTGTGATTGATACAGGATAATGGGAGGGAGCAGGGCAGTGGCATTAGTTTGTGATTGATACATGGTAATGGGAGAGAGCAGGGTAGTGGGATTAGTTTGTGATTGATACAGGGTAATGGGAGGGTGCAGGGCAGTGGGATTAGTTTGTGACTGATACAGGGTAATGGGAGGGAGCAGGGCAGTGTGATTAGTTTGTGATTGATACAGGATAATGGGAGGGAGCAGGGCAGTGGGATATTTTGTGATTGATAAAGGATAATGGGAGGGAGCAGGGCAGTGGGATAGTTTGTGATTGATACAGAGCAATAGGAGTGAAGCAGGGTAGTGAGATTAGTTTGTGATTGATACAGGGTAATGTGAGGGAGCAGGGTAGTGGGATTAGTTTGTGATTGATACATGGCAATGGGAGGGAGCAGGGCCGTGAGATTAATTTGTGATTGATACAGGGCTATGGGAGGGAGCAGGGCAGTGGGATTAATTTTTGATTGATACAGGGCAGTGGGATTAGTTTGTGATTGATACAGGGCAGTGGGATTAGTTTGTGATTGATGCAGGGCTATGGGAGGGAGCAGGGTAGTGGGATTAGTTTGTGTTTGATACAGGGTAATGGGAGGGAGCAGGGCAGTGGCATTAGTTTGTGATTGATACATGGTAATGGGAGAGAGCAGGGTAGTGGGATTAGTTTGTGATGGATACAGGGTAATGGGAGGGTGCAGGGCAGTGGGATTAGTTTGTGACTGATACAGGGTAATGGGAGGGAGCAGGGCAGTGGGATTAGTTTGTGATTGATACAGGGCAATGGGAGGGAGCAGCGCAGTGGAATTAGTTTGTGATTGATACATGGCAATGGGAGGGAGCAGGGCAGTGGGATTAGTTTGTGATTGATACAGGGTAATGGGAAGGAGCAGGGCAGTTGGATTAGTTTGTGATTGATACAGTGCTTTGGGAGGGAGCAGGGCAGTGGGATTAGTTTGTGATTGAAACAGGGCAATGGGAGGAGCAGGGCAGTGGGATTAGTTTGTGATTGATAAAGGGTACTGGGAGGGTGCAAGGCAGTGGGATTAGTTTGTGATTGATACAGGGCAATGGGAGGGAGCAGGGCAGTGGGATTAGTTTGTGATTGATACAGGGTAATGGGAGGGAGCAGGGCAGTGGGATTAGTTTGTGTTTGATACAGGGTAATGGGAGGGAGCAGGGCAGTGGGATTATTTTGTGATTGATTCAGGGTAATGGGAGCGAGCAGGGCAGTGGGATTAGTTTGTGATTGATACAGGGTAATGGGAGGGAGCAGGGCAGTGGGATTAGTTTGTGATTGATACAGGATAATGGGAAGGAGCACGGCAGTGGGATATTTTGTGATTGATCAAGGATAATGGGAGGGAGCAGGGCAGTGGGATAATTTGTGATTGATACAGGGCAATAGGAGTGAAGCAGGGTAGTGAGATTAGTTTGTGATTGATACAGGGTAATGTGAGGGAGCAGGGTAGTGGGATTAGTTTGTGATTGATACATGGCAATGGGAGGGAGCAGGGCAGTGAGATTAATTTGTGATTGATACAGGGCTATGGGAGGGAGCAGGGCAGTTGGATTAGTTTTTGATTGATACAGGGTAATGGGAGGGAGCAGGGCAGTGGGATTAGTTTGTGATTGATACAGGGCAGTGGGATTAGTTTGTGATTGATGCAGGCTAATGGGAGGGAGCAGGGTAGTGGGATTAGTTTGTGTTTGATACAGGGTAATGGGAGGGAGCAGGGCAGTGGGATTATTTTGTGATTGATTCAGGGTAATGGGAGGGAGCAGGGCAGTGGGATTAGTTTGTGATTGATACAGGGTAATGGGAGGGAGCAGGGCAGTGGGATTAGTTTGTGATTGATACAGGGTAATGGGAAGGAGCAGGGCAGTGGGATTAGTTTGTGATTGATACAGAGCTATGTGAGGGAGCAGGGCAGTGGGATTAGTTTGTGATTGATACAGGGCAATGGGAGGGAGCAGGGCAGTGGGATTAGTTTGTGATTGATACAGGGCAATGGGAGGGTGCAGGGCAGTGGGATTAGTTTGTGATTGGTACAGGGCAATGGGAGGGAGCAGGGCAGTGGGATTTGTTTGTGATTGATACAGGATAATGGGAGGGAGCAGGGCAGTGGCATTAGTTTGTGATTGATACATGGTAATGGGAGAGAGCAGGGTAGTGGGATTAGTTTGTAATTGATACAGGGTAATGGGAGGGTGCAGGGCAGTGGGATTAGTTTGTGACTGATACAGGGTAATGGGAGGGAGCAGGGCAGTGTGATTAGTTTGTGATTGATACAGGATAATGGGAGGGAGCAGGGCAGTGGGATATTTTGTGATTGATAAAGGATAATGGGAGGGAGCAGGGCAGTGGGATAGTTTGTGATTGATACAGGGCAATAGGAGTGAAGCAGGGTAGTGAGATTAGTTTGTGATTGATACAGGGTAATGTGAGGGAGCAGGGTAGTGGGATTAGTTTGTGATTGATACATGGCAATGGGAGGGAGCAGGGCCGTGAGATTAATTTGTGATTGATACAGGGCTATGGGAGGGAGCAGGGCAGTGGGATTAATTTTTGATTGATACAGGGCAGTGGGATTAGTTTGTGATTGATACAGGGCAGTGGGATTAGTTTGTGATTGATGCAGGGCTATGGGAGGGAGCAGGGTAGTGGGATTAGTTTGTGTTTGATACAGGGTAATGGGAGGGAGCAGGGCAGTGGCATTAGTTTGTGATTGATACATGGTAATGGGAGAGAGCAGGGTAGTGGGATTAGTCTGTGATGGATACAGGGTAATGGGAGGGTGCAGGGCAGTGGGATTAGTTTGTGACTGATACAGGGTAATGGGAGGGAGCTGGGCAGTGGGATTAGTTTGTGATTGATACAGGGCAATGGGAGGGAGCAGGGCAGTGGGATTAGTTTGTGATTCATACAGGGTAATGGGAGGGAGCTGGGCAGTGAGATTAGTTTGTGATTGATACAGGGCAATGGGAGGGAGCAAGGCAGTTGGATTAGTTTG
Source organism: Isurus oxyrinchus (assembly GCA_026770705.1). Classification (NCBI taxonomy): domain Eukaryota; kingdom Metazoa; phylum Chordata; class Chondrichthyes; order Lamniformes; family Lamnidae; genus Isurus; species Isurus oxyrinchus. Next base: position 315,517 of record JANJGN010000501.1, on the reverse strand, counting down.
TGATTGATACAGGGTAATGGGAGGGAGCCGGGCAGTGGGATTAGTTTTTTATTGATACAGGGCTATGGGAGGGAGCAGGGCAGTGGGATTAGTTTGTGATTGATGCAGGGCAGTGGGATTAGTTTGTGATTGATACAGGGCTATGGGAGGGTGCAGGGTAGTGGGATTAGTTTGTGTTTGATACAGGGTAATGGGAGGGAGCAGGGCAGTGGGATTATTTTGTGATTGATTCAGCGTAATGGGAGGGAGCAGGGCAGTGGGATTAGTTTGTGATTGATACAGGGTAATGGGAGGGAGCAGGGCAGTGGGATTAGTTTGTGATTGATACAGGGTAATGGGAAGGAGCAGGGCAGTGGGATTAGTTTGTGATTGATACAGAGCTATGTGAGGGAGCAGGGCAGTGGGATTAGTTTGTGATTGATACAGGGCAATGGGAGGGAGCAGGGCAGTGGGATTAGTTTGTGATTGATACAGGGCAATGGGAGGGTGCAGGGCAGTGGGATTAGTTTGTGATTGGTACAGGGCAATGGGAGGGAGCAGGGCAGTGGGATTTGTTTGTGATTGATACAGGATAATGGGAGGGAGCAGGGCAGTGGCATTAGTTTGTGATTGATACATGGTAATGGGAGAGAGCAGGGTAGTGGGATTAGTTTGTGATTGATACAGGGTAATGGGAGGGTGCAGGGCAGTGGGATTAGTTTGTGACTGATACAGGGTAATGGGAGGGAGCAGGGCAGTGTGATTAGTTTGTGATTGATACAGGATAATGGGAGGGAGCAGGGCAGTGGGATATTTTGTGATTGATAAAGGATAATGGGAGGGAGCAGGGCAGTGGGATAGTTTGTGATTGATACAGGGCAATAGGAGTGAAGCAGGGTAGTGAGATTAGTTTGTGATTGATACAGGGTAATGTGAGGGAGCAGGGTAGTGGGATTAGTTTGTGATTGATACATGGCAATGGGAGGGAGCAGGGCCGTGAGATTAATTTGTGATTGATACAGGGCTATGGGAGGGAGCAGGGCAGTGGGATTAATTTTTGATTGATACAGGGCAGTGGGATTAGTTTGTGATTGATACAGGGCAGTGGGATTAGTTTGTGATTGATGCAGGGCTATGGGAGGGAGCAGGGTAGTGGGATTAGTTTGTGTTTGATACAGGGTAATGGGAGGGAGCAGGGCAGTGGCATTAGTTTGTGATTGATACATGGTAATGGGAGAGAGCAGGGTAGTGGGATTAGTTTGTGATGGATACAGGGTAATGGGAGGGTGCAGGGCAGTGGGATTAGTTTGTGACTGATACAGGGTAATGGGAGGGAGCAGGGCAGTGGGATTAGTTTGTGATTGATACAGGGCAATGGGAGGGAGCAGCGCAGTGGAATTAGTTTGTGATTGATACATGGCAATGGGAGGGAGCAGGGCAGTGGGATTAGTTTGTGATTGATACAGGGTAATGGGAAGGAGCAGGGCAGTTGGATTAGTTTGTGATTGATACAGTGCTTTGGGAGGGAGCAGGGCAGTGGGATTAGTTTGTGATTGAAACAGGGCAATGGGAGGAGCAGGGCAGTGGGATTAGTTTGTGATTGATAAAGGGTACTGGGAGGGTGCAAGGCAGTGGGATTAGTTTGTGATTGATACAGGGCAATGGGAGGGAGCAGGGCAGTGGGATTAGTTTGTGATTGATACAGGGTAATGGGAGGGAGCAGGGCAGTGGGATTAGTTTGTGATTGATACAGAGTAATGGGAGGGAGCAGGGCAGTGGGATTAGTTTGTGATTGATACAGGGTAATGGGAGAGAGCAGGGCAGTGGGATTAGTTTGTGATTGATACAGGGCAATGTGAGGGAGCAGGGCAGTGAGATTAGTTTGTGATTGATACAGGGTAATGGGAAGGAGCAGGTCAGTGAGATTAGTATGTGATTGATGCAGGATAATGGGAGGGAGCAGGGTAGTGGGATGGTTTGTGATTGATACAGGATAATGGGAGGGAGCAGGGCACTGGGATAGTTTGTGATTGATACAGGATAATGGGAGGGAGCAGGGCAGTGGGATTAGTTTGTCATTGATACAGGGTAATATGAGGGAGCAGGGCAGTGAGATTAGTTTGTGATTGATACAGGGCTATGGGACGGAGCAGGGCAGTGGGATTAGTTTGTGATTGATACAGGGTAATGGCAGGGAGCAGGGCAGTGGGATTAGTTTGTGATTGATACAGGATAATGGGTGGGAGCTGGGCAGTGGGATTAGTTAGAGATTAATACAGGGTAATGGGAGGGAGCAGGGCAGTGGGATTAGTTTGTGATTGATACAGGGCAATGGGAAGGAGCAGGGCAGTGGGATTAGTTTGTGATTAATACAGGGTAATGTGAGGGAGCAGGGCAGTGGGATTAGTTTGTGATTGATACAGGGCTAAGGGAGGGAGAAGGTCAGTGAGATTAGTATGTGATTCATACAGGATAATGGGAGGGAGCAGGGCAGTGGGATTAGTTTGTGATTGATACAGCGTAATGGGAGGGAGCAGGGCAGTGGGATTAGTTTGTGATTGATACAGGGTAATGGGAGGGAGCAGGGCAGTGGGATTAGTTTGTGATTGATACAGAGTAATGGGAGGGAGCAGGGCAGTGGGAATAGTTTGTGATTGATACAGGGTAATGGGAGGGAGCAGGGAAGTGGGATTATTTTGTGATTGATACAGGGCAATGGGAGGGAGCAGGGCAGTGAGATTAGTTTGTGATTGATTCAGGGTAATGGGAGTGAGCAGGGCAGTGGGGTTTGTTTGTGATTGATACAGGATGATGGGAGGGAGCAGGGCAGTTGGATTAGTTTTTGATTGATTCAGGGTACTGGGAGGGTGCAAGACAGTGGGATTAGTTTGTGATTGATACAGAGTAATGGGAGGGAGCAGGGCAGTGGGATTAGTTTGTGATTGATACAGGGTAATGGGAGGGAGCAGGGCAGTGGGATTAGTTTGTGATTGATAAAGAGTAATGGGAGGGAGCAGGGCAGTGGGATTAGTTTGTGATTGATACAGGGTAATGGGAGAGAGCAGGGCAGTGGGATTGGTTTGTGATTGATACAGGGCAATGTGAGGGAGCAGGGCAGTGAGATTAGTTTGTGATTGATACAGGGTAATGGGAAGGAGCAGGTCAGTGAGATTAGTATGTGATTGATAAGGGATAATGGGAGGGAGCAGGGCAGTGGGGTTAGTTTGTGATTGATACAGGATAATGGGAGCGAGCAGGGCAGTGGGATTAGTTTGTGATTGATACAGGGCAATGTGAGGGAGCAGGGCAGTGAGATTAGTTTGTGATTGATACAGGGTAATGGGAAGGAGCAGGTCAGTGAGATTAGTATGTGATTGATAAGGGATAATGGGAGGGAGCAGGCAGTGGGGTTAGTTTGTGATTGATACAGGATAATGGGAGCGAGCAGGGCAGTGGGATTAGTTTGTGATTGATACAGAGTAATGGGAGGGAGCAGGGCAGTGACATTAGTTTGTCTTTGATACAGAGTAATGGGAGGGAGCAAGGCAGTGGGATTAGTTTGTCTTTGATACAGGGTAATGGGAGGGAGCAGGGCAGTGGGATTAGTTTGTGACTGATACAGGGTAATGGGAGGGAGCAGGGCAGTGGGATTAGTTTGTGCTTGATACAGGGTAATGGGAGGGAGCAGGGCAGTGGGATTAGTTTGTGATTGATACAGGATAATGGGAGGGAGCAGGGCAGTGGGATATTTTGTGATTGATACAGGGCAATAGGAGTGAAGCAGTGTAGTGAGATTAGTTTGTGATTGATACAGGGTAATGTGAGGGATCAGGGTAGTGGGATTAGTTTGTGATTGATACCTGGCAATGGGAGGGAGCAGGGCAGTGAGATTAATTTGTGATTGATACAGGGCTATGGGAGGGAGCAGGGCAGTGGGATTAGTTTTTGATTGATACAGGGTAATGGGAGGGAGCAGGGCAGTGGGATTAGTTTGTGATTGATACAGGGTAATGGGAGGGAGCCGGGCAGTGGGATTAGTTTTTTATTGATACAGGGCTATGGGAGGGAGCAGGGCAGTGGGATTAGTTTGTGATTGATACAGGGCAGTGGGATTAGTTTGTGATTGATACAGGGCTATGGGAGGGAGCAGGGTAGTGGGATTAGTTTGTGTTTGATACAGGGTAATGGGAGGGAGCAGGGCAGTGGGATTATTTTGTGATTGATTCAGGGTAATGGGAGGGAGCAGGGCAGTGGGATTAGTTTGTGATTGATACAGGGTAATGGGAGGGAGCAGGGCAGTGGGATTAGTTTGTGATTGATACAGGGTAATGGGAAGGAGCAGGGCAGTGGGATTAGTTTGTGATTGATACAGAGCTATGTGAGGGAGCAGGGCAGTGGGATTAGTTTGTGATTGATACAGGGCAATGGGAGGGAGCAGGGCAGTGGGATTAGTTTGTGATTGATACAGGGCAATGGGAGGGTGCAGGGCAGTGGGATTAGTTTGTGATTGGTACAGGGCAATGGGAGGGAGCAGGGCAGTGGGATTTGTTTGTGATTGATACAGGATAATGGGAGGGAGCAGGGCAGTGGCATTAGTTTGTGATTGATACATGGTAATGGGAGAGAGCAGGGTAGTGGGATTAGTTTGTGATTGATACAGGGTAATGGGAGGGTGCAGGGCAGTGGGATTAGTTTGTGACTGATACAGAGTAATGGGAGGGAGCAGGGCAGTGTGATTAGTTTGTGATTGATACAGGATAAAGGGAGGGAGCAGGGCAGTGGGATATTTTGTGATTGATAAAGGATAATGGGAGGGAGCAGGGCAGTGGGATAGTTTGTGATTGATACAGGGCAATAGGAGTGAAGCAGGGTAGTGAGATTAGTTTGTGATTGATACAGGGTAATGTGAGGGAGCAGGGTAGTGGGATTAGTTTGTGATTGATACATGGCAATGGGAGGGAGCAGGGCCGTGAGATTAATTTGTGATTGATACAGGGCTATGGGAGGGAGCAGGGCAGTGGGATTAGTTTTTGATTGATACAGGGCAGTGGGATTAGTTTGTGATTGATACAGGGCAGTGGGATTAGTTTGTGATTGATGCAGGGCTATGGGAGGGAGCAGGGTAGTGGGATTAGTTTGTGTTTGATACAGGGTAATGGGAGGGAGCAGGGCAGTGGCATTAGTTTGTGATTGATACATGGTAATGGGAGAGAGCAGGGTAGTGGGATTAGTTTGTGATTGATACCGGGTAATGGGAGGGTGCAGGGCAGTGGGATTAGTTTGTGACTGATACAGGGTAATGGGAGGGAGCAGGGCAGTGGGATTAGTTTGTGATTGATACAGGGCAATGGGAGGGAGCAGCGCAGTGGAATTAGTTTGTGATTGATACATGGCAATGGGAGGGAGCAGGGCAGTGGGATTAGTTTGTGATTGATACAGGGTAATGGGAAGGAGCAGGGCAGTGGGATTAGTTTGTGATTGATACAGTGCTTTGGGAGGGAGCAGGGCAGTGGGATTAGTTTGTGATTGAAACAGGGCAATGGGAGGAGCAGGGCAGTGGGATTAGTTTGTGATTGATAAAGGGTACTGGGAGGGTGCAAGGCAGTGGGATTAGTTTGTGATTGATACAGGGCAATGGGAGGGAGCAGGGCAGTGGGATTAGTTTGTGATTGATACAGGGTAATGGGAGGGAGCAGGGCAGTGGGATTAGTTTGTGATTGATACAGAGTAATGGGAGGGAGCAGGGCAGTGGGATTAGTTTGTGATTGATACAGGGTAATGGGAGAGAGCAGGACAGTGGGATTAGTTTGTGATTGATACAGGGCAATGTGAGGGAGCAGGGCAGTGAGATTAGTTTGTGATTGATACAGGGTAATGGGAAGGAGCAGGTCAGTGAGATTAGTATGTGATTGATACAGGATAATGGGAGGGAGCAGGGCAGTGGGATTAGTTTGTGATTGATACAGGGTAATATGAGGGAGCAGGGCAGTGAGATTAGTTTGTGATTGATACAGGGCTATGGGACGGAGCAGGGCAGTGGGATTAGTTTGTGATTGATACAGGGTAATGGCAGGGAGCAGGGCAGTGGGATTAGTTTGTGATTGATACAGGATAATGGGTGGGAGCAGGGCAGTGGGATTAGTTAGAGATTGATACAGGGTAATGGGAGGGAGCAGGGCAGTGGGATTAGTTTGTGATTGATACAGGGCAATGGGAAGGAGCAGGGCAGTGGGATTAGTTTGTGATTAATACAGGGTAATGTGAGGGAGCAGGGCAGTGGGATTAGTTTGTGATTGATACAGGGCTAAGGGAGGGAGAAGGTCAGTGAGATTAGCATGTGATTCATACAGGAAAATGGGAGGGAGCAGGGCAGTGGGATTAGTTAGAGATTGATACAGGGTAATGGGAGGGAGCAGGGCAGTGGGATTAGTTTGTGATTGATACAGAGTAATGGGAGGGAGCAGGGCAGTGGGAATAGTTTGTGATTGATACAGGGTAATGGGAGGGAGCAGGGCAGTGGGATTATTTTGTGATTGATACAGGGCAATGGGAGGGAGCAGGGCAGTGAGATTAGTTTGTGATTGATTCAGGGTAATGGGAGTGAGCAGGGCAGTGGGGTTTGTTTGTGATTGATACAGGATGATGGGAGGGAGCAGGGCAGTTGGATTAGTTTGTGATTGATTCAGGGTACTGGGAGAGAGCAGGGCAGTGGGATTGGTTTGTGATTGATACAGGGCAATGTGAGGGAGCAGGGCAGTGAGATTAGTTTGTGATTGATACAGGGTAATGGGAAGGAGCAGGTCAGTGAGATTAGTATGTGATTGATAAGGGATAATGGGAGGGAGCAGGGCAGTGGGGTTAGTTTGTGATTGATACAGGATAATGGGAGCGAGCAGGGCAGTGGGATTAGTTTGTGATTGATACAGGGCAATGTGAGGGAGCAGGGCAGTGAGATTAGTTTGTGATTGATACAGGGTAATGGGAAGGAGCAGGGCAGTGGGATTAGTTTGTGATTGATACAGGGTAATGGGAAGGAGCAGGTCAGTGAGATTAGTATGTGATTGATAAGGGATAATGGGAGGGAGCAGGCAGTGGGGTTAGTTTGTGATTGATACAGGATAATGGGAGCGAGCAGGGCAGTGGGATTAGTTTGTGATTGATACAGAGTAATGGGAGGGAGCAGGGCAGTGACATTAGTTTGTCTTTGATACAGAGTAATGGGAGGGAGCAGGGCAGTGGGATCAGTTTGTGATTGATACAGGGTAATGGGAGGGAGCAGGGCAGTGGGATTAGTTTGTGATTGATACAGGGTAATGGGAGGGAGCAGGGCAGTGGGATTAGTTTGTGTTTGATACATGGTAATGGGAGGGAGCAGGGCAGTGTGATTAGTTTGTGATTGATACAGGATAATCGGAGGGAGCAGGGCAGTGGGATATTTTGTGATTGATAAAGGATAATGGGAGGGAGCAGGGCAGTGGGATATTTTGTGATTGATAAAGGATAATGGGAGGGAGCAGGGCAGTGGGATAGTTTGTGATTGATACAGGGCAATAGGAGTGAAGCAGGGTAGTGAGATTAGTTTGTGATTGATACAGGGTAATGTGAGGGAGCAGGGTAGTGGGATTAGTTTGTGATTGATACCTGGCAATGGGAGGGAGCAGGGCAGTGAGATTAATTTGTGATTGATACAGGGCTATGGGAGGGAGCAGGGCAGTGGGATTAGTTTGTGATTGATACAGGGCTATGGGAGGGAGCAGGGCAGTGGGATTAGTTTTTGATTGATACAGGGTAATGGGAGGGAGCAGGGCAGTGGGATTAGTTTGTGATTGATACAGGGTAATGGGAGGAAGCAGGGCAGTGGGATTAGTTTGTGATTGATACAGGGCAGTGGGATTAGTTTGTGATTGATACAGGGCAGTGGGATTAGTTTGTGATTGATACAGGGCTATGGGAGGGAGCAGGGTAGTGGGATTAGTTTGTGTTTGATACAGGGTAATGGGAGGGAGCAGGGCAGTGGGATTATTTTGTGATTGATTCAGGGTAATGGGAGGGAGCAGGGCAGTGGGATTAGTTTGTGATTGATACAGGGTAATGGGAGGGAGCAGGGCAGTGGGATTAGTTTGTGATTGATACAGGGTAATGGGAAGGAGCAGGGCAGTGGGATTAGTTTGTGATTGATACAGATCTATGTGAGGGAGCAGGGCAGTGGGATTAGTTTGTGATTGATACAGGGCAATGGGAGGGAGCAGGGCAGTGGGATTAGTTTGTGATTGATACAGGGCAATGGGAGGGTGCAGGGCAGTGGGATTAGTTTGTGATTGGTACAGGGCAATGGGAGGGAGCAGGGCAGTGGGATTTGTTTGTGATTGATACAGGATAATGGGAGGGAGCAGGGCAGTGGCATTAGTTTGTGATTGATACATGGTAATGGGAGAGAGCAGGGTAGTGGGATTAGTTTGTGATTGATACAGGGTAATGGGAGGGTGCAGGGCAGTGGGATTAGTTTGTGACTGATACAGAGTAATGGGAGGGAGCAGGGCAGTGTGATTAGTTTGTGATTGATACAGGATAAAGGGAGGGAGCAGGGCAGTGGGATATTTTGTGATTGATAAAGGATAATGGGAGGGAGCAGGGCAGTGGGATAGTTTGTGATTGATACAGGGCAATAGGAGTGAAGCAGGGTAGTGAGATTAGTTTGTGATTGATACAGGGTAATGTGAGGGAGCAGGGTAGTGGGATTAGTTTGTGATTGATACATGGCAATGGGAGGGAGCAGGGCCGTGAGATTAATTTGTGATTGATACAGGGCTATGGGAGGGAGCAGGGCAGTGGGATTAGTTTTTGATTGATACAGGGCAGTGGGATTAGTTTGTGATTGATACAGGGCAGTGGGATTAGTTTGTGATTGATGCAGGGCTATGGGAGGGAGCAGGGTAGTGGGATTAGTTTGTGTTTGATACAGGGTAATGGGAGGGAGCAGGGCAGTGGCATTAGTTTGTGATTGATACATGGTAATGGGAGAGAGCAGGGTAGTGGGATTAGTTTGTGATTGATACCAGGTAATGGGAGGGTGCAGGGCAGTGGGATTAGTTTGTGACTGATACAGGGTAATGGGAGGGAGCAGGGCAGTGGGATTAGTTTGTGATTGATACAGGGCAATGGGAGGGAGCAGCGCAGTGGAATTAGTTTGTGATTGATACATGGCAATGGGAGGGAGCAGGGCAGTGGGATTAGTTTGTGATTGATACAGGGTAATGGGAAGGAGCAGGGCAGTGGGATTAGTTTGTGATTGATACAGTGCTTTGGGAGGGAGCAGGGCAGTGGGATTAGTTTGTGATTGAAACAGGGCAATGGGAGGAGCAGGGCAGTGGGATTAGTTTGTGATTGATAAAGGGTACTGGGAGGGTGCAAGGCAGTGGGATTAGTTTGTGATTGATACAGGGCAATGGGAGGGAGCAGGGCAGTGGGATTAGTTTGTGATTGATACAGGGTAATGGGAGGGAGCAGGGCAGTGGGATTAGTTTGTGATTGATACAGAGTAATGGGAGGGAGCAGGGCAGTGGGATTAGTTTGTGATTGATACAGGGTAATGGGAGAGAGCAGGACAGTGGGATTAGTTTGTGATTGATACAGGGCAATGTGAGGGAGCAGGGCAGTGAGATTAGTTTGTGATTGATACAGGGTAATGGGAAGGAGCAGGTCAGTGAGATTAGTATGTGATTGATACAGGATAATGGGAGGGAGCAGGGCAGTGGGATTAGTTTGTGATTGATACAGGGTAATATGAGGGAGCAGGGCAGTGAGATTAGTTTGTGATTGATACAGGGCTATGGGACGGAGCAGGGCAGTGGGATTAGTTTGTGATTGATACAGGGTAATGGCAGGGAGCAGGGCAGTGGGATTAGTTTGTGATTGATACAGGATAATGGGTGGGAGCAGGGCAGTGGGATTAGTTAGAGATTGATACAGGGTAATGGGAGGGAGCAGGGCAGTGGGATTAGTTTGTGATTGATACAGGGCAATGGGAAGGAGCAGGGCAGTGGGATTAGTTTGTGATTAATACAGGGTAATGTGAGGGAGCAGGGCAGTGGGATTAGTTTGTGATTGATACAGGGCTAAGGGAGGGAGAAGGTCAGTGAGATTAGCATGTGATTCATACAGGATAATGGGAGGGAGCAGGGCAGTGGGATTAGTTAGAGATTGATACAGGGTAATGGGAGGGAGCAGGGCAGTGGGATTAGTTTGTGATTGATACAGAGTAATGGGAGGGAGCAGGGCAGTGGGAATAGTTTGTGATTGATACAGGGTAATGGGAGGGAGCAGGGCAGTGGGATTATTTTGTGATTGATACAGGGCAATGGGAGGGAGCAGGGCAGTGAGATTAGTTTGTGATTGATTCAGGGTAATGGGAGTGAGCAGGGCAGTGGGGTTTGTTTGTGATTGATACAGGATGATGGGAGGGAGCAGGGCAGTTGGATTAGTTTGTGATTGATTCAGGGTACTGGGAGAGAGCAGGGCAGTGGGATTGGTTTGTGATTGATACAGGGCAATGTGAGGGAGCAGGGCAGTGAGATTAGTTTGTGATTGATACAGGGTAATGGGAAGGAGCAGGTCAGTGAGATTAGTATGTGATTGATAAGGGATAATGGGAGGGAGCAGGGCAGTGGGGTTAGTTTGTGATTGATACAGGATAATGGGAGCGAGCAGGGCAGTGGGATTAGTTTGTGATTGATACAGGGCAATGTGAGGGAGCAGGGCAGTGAGATTAGTTTGTGATTGATACAGGGTAATGGGAAGGAGCAGGGCAGTGGGATTAGTTTGTGATTGATACAGGGTAATGGGAAGGAGCAGGTCAGTGAGATTAGTATGTGATTGATAAGGGATAATGGGAGGGAGCAGGCAGTGGGGTTAGTTTGTGATTGATACAGGATAATGGGAGCGAGCAGGGCAGTGGGATTAGTTTGTGATTGATACAGAGTAATGGGAGGGAGCAGGGCAGTGACATTAGTTTGTCTTTGATACAGAGTAATGGGAGGGAGCAGGGCAGTGGGATCAGTTTGTGATTGATACAGGGTAATGGGAGGGAGCAGGGCAGTGGGATTAGTTTGTGATTGATACAGGGTAATGGGAGGGAGCAGGGCAGTGGGATTAGTTTGTGTTTGATACATGGTAATGGGAGGGAGCAGGGCAGTGTGATTAGTTTGTGATTGATACAGGATAATCGGAGGGAGCAGGGCAGTGGGATATTTTGTGATTGATAAAGGATAATGGGAGGGAGCAGGGCAGTGGGATATTTTGTGATTGATAAAGGATAATGGGAGGGAGCAGGGCAGTGGGATAGTTTGTGATTGATACAGGGCAATAGGAGTGAAGCAGGGTAGTGAGATTAGTTTGTGATTGATACAGGGTAATGTGAGGGAGCAGGGTAGTGGGATTAGTTTGTGATTGATACCTGGCAATGGGAGGGAGCAGGGCAGTGAGATTAATTTGTGATTGATACAGGGCTATGGGAGGGAGCAGGGCAGTGGGATTAGTTTGTGATTGATACAGGGCTATGGGAGGGAGCAGGGCAGTGGGATTAGTTTTTGATTGATACAGGGTAATGGGAGGGAGCAGGGCAGTGGGATTAGTTTGTGATTGATACAGGGTAATGGGAGGAAGCAGGGCAGTGGGATTAGTTTGTGATTGATACAGGGCAGTGGGATTAGTTTGTGATTGATACAGGGCAGTGGGATTAGTTTGTGATTGATGCAGGGCTATGGGAGGGAGCAGGGTACTGGGATTAGTTTGTGTTTGATACAGGGTAATGGGAGGTAGCAGGGCAGTGGCATTAGTTTGTGATTGATACAGAGTAATGGGAGGGAGCAGGGCATTGAGATTAGTTTCTGAATGATACAGGGCAATGGGAGGTAGCAGGGCAGTGGGATTAGTTTGTGATTGATACAGGGTAATGGGAGGGAGCAGGGCAGTGGGATTAGTTTGTGATTGATACAGGGTAATGGGAGGGAGCAGGGCAGTGGGATTAGTTTATGATTGATACAGGGTAATGGGAGGGAGCAGGGCAGTGGGATAGTTTGTGATTGATACAGGATAATGGGAGGGAGCAGGACAGTGGGATGGTTTGTGATTGATACAGGGCAATAGGAGGGGAGCAGGGCAGTGGGATTAGTTTGTGATTGATACAGGGTAATGGGAGGGAGCAGGGCAGTGGGATTAGTTTGAGATTGATACAGGGCAATGGGAGGGAGCAGGGCAGTGGAATTAGTTTGTGATTGATACAGGGTCACGGGAGGGAGCAGGGCAGTGAGATTAATTTGTGATTGATACAGGGTAATGGGAGGGAGTTGGGCAGTGGGATTAGTTTGTGATTGATACAGGGTAATGGGAGGGAGCTGGGCAGAGGGATTAGTTTGTGATTGATACAGGGCAATGGGAGGGAGCAGGGCAGTGGGATTAGTTTGTGATTCATACAGGGTAATGGGAGGCAGCTGGGCAGTGAGATTAGTTTGTGATTGATACAGGGCAATGGGAGGGAGCAGGGCATTGGGATTAGTTTCTGATTGATACAGGGCAATGGGAGGGAGCAAGGCAGTGGGATTAGTTTGTGATTGATACAGGGTAATGGGAGGGAGCCGGGCAGTGGGATTAGTTTGTTATTGATACAGGGCTATGGGAGGGAGCAGGGCAGTGGGATTAGTTTGTGATTGATACAGGGCAGTGGGATTAGTTTGTGATTGATACAGGGCTATGGGAGGGAGCAGGGTAGTGGGATTAGTTTGTGTTTGATACAGGGTAATGGGAGGGAGCAGGGCAGTGGGATTATTTTGTGATTGATTCAGGGTAATGGGAGGGAGCAGGGCAGTGGGATTAGTTTGTGATTGATACAGGGTAATGGGAGGGAGCAGGGCAGTGGGATTAGTTTGTGATTGATACAGGGTAATGGGAAGGAGCAGGGCAGTGGGATTAGTTTGTGATTGAAACAGAGCTATGTGAGGGAGCAGGGCAGTGGGATTAGTTTGTGATTGATACAGGGCAATGGGAGGGAGCAGGGCACTGGGATTAGTTTGTGATTGATACATGGTAATGGGAGAGAGCAGGGTAGTGGGATTAGTTTGTGATTGATACAGGGTAATGGGAGGGTGCAGGGCAGTGGGATTAGTTTGTGACTGATACAGGGTAATGGGAGGGAGCAGGGCAGTGTGATTAGTTTGTGATTGATACAGGATAATGGGAGGGAGCAGGGCAGTGGGATATTTTGTGATTGATAAAGGATAATGGGAGGGAGCAGGGCAGTGGGATAGTTTGTGATTGATACAGGGCAATAGGAGTGAAGCAGGGTAGTGAGATTAGTTTGTGATTGATACAGGGTAATGTGAGGGAGCAGGGTAGTGGGATTAGTTTGTGATTGATACATGGCAATGGGAGGGAGCAGGGCCGTGAGATTAATTTGTGATTGATACAGGGCTATGGGAGGGAGCAGGGCAGTGGGATTAATTTTTGATTGATACAGGGCAGTGGGATTAGTTTGTGATTGATACAGGGCAGTGGGATTAGTTTGTGATTGATGCAGGGCTATGGGAGGGAGCAGGGTAGTGGGATTAGTTTGTGTTTGATACAGGGTAATGGGAGGGAGCAGGGCAGTGGCATTAGTTTGTGATTGATACATGGTAATGGGAGAGAGCAGGGTAGTGGGATTAGTTTGTGATGGATACAGGGTAATGGGAGGGTGCAGGGCAGTGGGATTAGTTTGTGACTGATACAGGGTAATGGGAGGGAGCAGGGCAGTGGGATTAGTTTGTGATTGATACAGGGCAATGGGAGGGAGCAGCGCAGTGGAATTAGTTTGTGATTGATACATGGCAATGGGAGGGAGCAGGGCAGTGGGATTAGTTTGTGATTGATACAGGGTAATGGGAAGGAGCAGGGCAGTTGGATTAGTTTGTGATTGATACAGTGCTTTGGGAGGGAGCAGGGCAGTGGGATTAGTTTGTGATTGAAACAGGGCAATGGGAGGAGCAGGGCAGTGGGATTAGTTTGTGATTGATAAAGGGTACTGGGAGGGTGCAAGGCAGTGGGATTAGTTTGTGATTGATACAGGGCAATGGGAGGGAGCAGGGCAGTGGGATTAGTTTGTGATTGATACAGGGTAATGGGAGGGAGCAGGGCAGTGGGATTAGTTTGTGATTGATACAGAGTAATGGGAGGGAGCAGGGCAGTGGGATTAGTTTGTGATTGATACAGGGTAATGGGAGAGAGCAGGGCAGTGGGATTAGTTTGTGATTGATACAGGGCAATGTGAGGGAGCAGGGCAGTGAGATTAGTTTGTGATTGATACAGGGTAATGGGAAGGAGCAGGTCAGTGAGATTAGTATGTGATTGATGCAGGATAATGGGAGGGAGCAGGGTAGTGGGATGGTTTGTGATTGATACAGGATAATGATGGGGAGCAGGGCACTGGGATAGTTTGTGATTGATACAGGATAATGGGAGGGAGCAGGGCAGTGGGATTAGTTTGTGATTGATACAGGGTAATATGAGGGAGCAGGGCAGTGAGATTAGTTTGTGATTGATACAGGGCTATGGGACGGAGCAGGGCAGTGGGATTAGTTTGTGATTGATACAGGGTAATGGCAGGGAGCAGGGCAGTGGGATTAGTTTGTGATTGATACAGGATAATGGGTGGGAGCTGGGCAGTGGGATTAGTTAGAGATTAATACAGGGTAATGGGAGGGAGCAGGGCAGTGGGATTAGTTTGTGATTGATACAGGGCAATGGGAAGGAGCAGGGCAGTGGGATTAGTTTGTGATTAATACAGGGTAATGTGAGGGAGCAGGGCAGTGGGATTAGTTTGTGATTGATACAGGGCTAAGGGAGGGAGAAGGTCAGTGAGATTAGTATGTGATTCATACAGGATAATGGGAGGGAGCAGGGCAGTGGGATTAGTTTGTGATTGATACAGCGTAATGGGAGGGAGCAGGGCAGTGGGATTAGTTTGTGATTGATACAGGGTAATGGGAGGGAGCAGGGCAGTGGGATTAGTTTGTGATTGATACAGAGTAATGGGAGGGAGCAGGGCAGTGGGAATAGTTTGTGATTGATACAGGGTAATGGGAGGGAGCAGGGCAGTGGGATTATTTTGTGATTGATACAGGGTAATGGGAGTGAGCAGGGCAGTGGGGTTTGTTTGTGATTGATAAAGGGTAATGGGAGGGAGCAGGGCAGTGAGATTAGTTTGTGATTGATTCAGGGTAATGGGAGTGAGCAGGGCAGTGGGGTTTGTTTGTGATTGATACAGGATGATGGGAGGGAGCAGGGCAGTTGGATTAGTTTTTGATTGATTCAGGGTACTGGGAGGGTGCAAGGCAGTGGGATTAGTTTGTGATTGATACAGAGTAATGGGAGGGAGCAGGGCAGTGGGATTAGTTTGTGATTGATACAGGGTAATGGGAGGGAGCAGGGCAGTGGGATTAGTTTGTGATTGATAAAGAGTAATGGGAGGGAGCAGGGCAGTGGGATTAGTTTGTGATTGATACAGGGTAATGGGAGAGAGCAGGGCAGTGGGATTGGTTTGTGATTGATACAGGGCAATGTGAGGGAGCAGGGCAGTGAGATTAGTTTGTGATTGATACAGGGTAATGGGAAGGAGCAGGTCAGTGAGATTAGTATGTGATTGATAAGGGATAATGGGAGGGAGCAGGCAGTGGGGTTAGTTTGTGATTGATACAGGATAATGGGAGCGAGCAGGGCAGTGGGATTAGTTTGTGATTGATACAGAGTAATGGGAGGGAGCAGGGCAGTGACATTAGTTTGTCTTTGATACAGGGTAATGGGAGGGAGCAGGGCAGTGGGATTAGTTTGTGATTGATACAGGATAATGGGAGCGAGCAGGGCAGTGGGATTAGTTTGTGATTGATACAGAGTAATGGGAGGGAGCAGGGCAGTGGGATTAGTTTGTGTTTGATACAGGATAATCGGAGGGAGCAGGGCAGTGGGATAGTTTGTGATTGATAAAGGATAATGGGAGGGAGCAGGGCAGTGGGATAGTTTGTGATTGATACAGGGCAATAGGAGTGAAGCAGTGTAGTGAGATTAGTTTGTGATTGATACAGGGTAATGTGAGGGAGCAGGGTAGTGGGATTAGTTTGTGATTGATACCTGGCAATGGGAGGGAGCAGGGCAGTGGGATTAGTTTGTGATTGATACAGGGTAATGGGAGGGAGCAGGGCAGTGGGATTAGTTTGTGATTGATACAGGATAATGGGAGGGAGCAGGGCAGTGGGATATTTTGTGATTGATACAGGGCAATAGGAGTGAAGCAGTGTAGTGAGATTAGTTTGTGATTGATACAGGGTAATGTGAGGGATCAGGGTAGTGGGATTAGTTTGTGATTGATACCTGGCAATGGGAGGGAGCAGGGCAGTGAGATTAATTTGTGATTGATACAGGGCTATGGGAGGGAGCAGGGCAGTGGGATTAGTTTTTGATTGATACAGGGTAATGGGAGGGAGCAGGGCAGTGGGATTAGTTTGTGATTGATACAGGGTAATGGGAGGGAGCCGGGCAGTGGGATTAGTTTTTTATTGATACAGGGCTATGGGAGGGAGCAGGGCAGTGGGATTAGTTTGTGATTGATACAGGGCAGTGGGATTAGTTTGTGATTGATACAGGGCTATGGGAGGGAGCAGGGTAGTGGGATTAGTTTGTGTTTGATACAGGGTAATGGGAGGGAGCAGGGCAGTGGGATTATTTTGTGATTGATTCAGGGTAATGGGAGGGAGCAGGGCAGTGGGATTAGTTTGTGATTGATACATGGTAATGGGAGGGAGCAGGGCAGTGGGATTAGTTTGTGATTGATACAGGGTAATGGGAAGGAGCAGGGCAGTGGGATTAGTTTGTGATTGATACAGAGCTATGTGAGGGAGCAGGGCAGTGGGATTAGTTTGTGATTGATACAGGGCAATGGGAGGGAGCAGGGCAGTGGGATTAGTTTGTGATTGATACAGGGCAATGGGAGGGTGCAGGGCAGTGGGATTAGTTTGTGATTGGTACAGGGCAATGGGAGGGAGCAGGGCAGTGGGATTTGTTTGTGATTGATACAGGATAATGGGAGGGAGCAGGGCAGTGGCATTAGTTTGTGATTGATACATGGTAATGGGAGAGAGCAGGGTAGTGGGATTAGTTTGTGATTGATACAGGGTAATGGGAGGGTGCAGGGCAGTGGGATTAGTTTGTGACTGATACAGAGTAATGGGAGGGAGCAGGGCAGTGTGATTAGTTTGTGATTGATACAGGATAAAGGGAGGGAGCAGGGCAGTGGGATATTTTGTGATTGATAAAGGATAATGGGAGGGAGCAGGGCAGTGGGATAGTTTGTGATTGATACAGGGCAATAGGAGTGAAGCAGGGTAGTGAGATTAGTTTGTGATTGATACAGGGTAATGTGAGGGAGCAGGGTAGTGGGATTAGTTTGTGATTGATACATGGCAATGGGAGGGAGCAGGGCCGTGAGATTAATTTGTGATTGATACAGGGCTATGGGAGGGAGCAGGGCAGTGGGATTAGTTTTTGATTGATACAGGGCAGTGGGATTAGTTTGTGATTGATACAGGGCAGTGGGATTAGTTTGTGATTGATGCAGGGCTATGGGAGGGAGCAGGGCAGTGGGATTAGTTTGTGTTTGATACAGGGTAATGGGAGGGAGCAGGGCAGTGGCATTAGTTTGTGATTGATACATGGTAATGGGAGAGAGCAGGGTAGTGGGATTAGTTTGTGATTGATACCGGGTAATGGGAGGGTGCAGGGCAGTGGGATTAGTTTGTGACTGATACAGGGTAATGGGAGGGAGCAGGGCAGTGGGATTAGTTTGTGATTGATACAGGGCAATGGGAGGGAGCAGCGCAGTGGAATTAGTTTGTGATTGATACATGGCAATGGGAGGGAGCAGGGCAGTGGGATTAGTTTGTGATTGATACAGGGTAATGGGAAGGAGCAGGGCAGTGGGATTAGTTTGTGATTGATACAGTGCTTTGGGAGGGAGCAGGGCAGTGGGATTAGTTTGTGATTGAAACAGGGCAATGGGAGGAGCAGGGCAGTGGGATTAGTTTGTGATTGATAAAGGGTACTGGGAGGGTGCAAGGCAGTGGGATTAGTTTGTGATTGATACAGGGCAATGGGAGGGAGCAGGGCAGTGGGATTAGTTTGTGATTGATACAGGGTAATGGGAGGGAGCAGGGCAGTGGGATTAGTTTGTGATTGATACAGAGTAATGGGAGGGAGCAGGGCAGTGGGATTAGTTTGTGATTGATACAGGGTAATGGGAGAGAGCAGGGCAGTGGGATTAGTTTGTGATTGATATAGGGCAATGTGAGGGAGCAGGGCAGTGAGATTAGTTTGTGATTGATACAGGGTAATGGGAAGGAGCAGGTCAGTGAGATTAGTATGTGAGTGATACAGGATAATGGGAGGGAGCAGGGCAGTGGGATTAGTTTGTGATTGATACAGGGTAATATGAGGGAGCAGGGCAGTGAGATTAGTTTGTGATTGATACAGGGCTATGGGACGGAGCAGGGCAGTGGGATTAGTTTGTGATTGATACAGGGTAATGGCAGGGAGCAGGGCAGTGGGATTAGTTTGTGATTGATACAGGATAATGGGTGGGAGCAGGGCAGTGGGATTAGTTAGAGATTGATACAGGGTAATGGGAGGGAGCAGGGCAGTGGGATTAGTTTGTGATTGATACAGGGCAATGGGAAGGAGCAGGGCAGTGGGATTAGTTTGTGATTAATACAGGGTAATGTGAGGGAGCAGGGCAGTGGGATTAGTTTGTGATTGATACAGGGCTAAGGGAGGGAGAAGGTCAGTGAGATTAGCATGTGATTCATACAGGATAATGGGAGGGAGCAGGGCAGTGGGATTAGTTAGAGATTGATACAGGGTAATGGGAGGGAGCAGGGCAGTGGGATTAGTTTGTGATTGATACAGAGTAATGGGAGGGAGCAGGGCAGTGGGAATAGTTTGTGATTGATACAGGGTAATGGGAGGGAGCAGGGCAGTGGGATTATTTTGTGATTGATACAGGGCAATGGGAGGGAGCAGGGCAGTGAGATTAGTTTGTGATTGATTCAGGGTAATGGGAGTGAGCAGGGCAGTGGGGTTTGTTTGTGATTGATACAGGATGATGGGAGGGAGCAGGGCAGTTGGATTAGTTTGTGATTGATTCAGGGTACTGGGAGAGAGCAGGGCAGTGGGATTGGTTTGTGATTGATACAGGGCAATGTGAGGGAGCAGGGCAGTGAGATTAGTTTGTGATTGATACAGGGTAATGGGAAGGAGCAGGTCAGTGAGATTAGTATGTGATTGATAAGGGATAATGGGAGGGAGCAGGGCAGTGGGGTTAGTTTGTGATTGATACAGGATAATGGGAGCGAGCAGGGCAGTGGGATTAGTTTGTGATTGATACAGGGCAATGTGAGGGAGCAGGGCAGTGAGATTAGTTTGTGATTGATACAGGGTAATGGGAAGGAGCAGGTCAGTGAGATTAGTATGTGATTGATAAGGGATAATGGGAGGGAGCAGGCAGTGGGGTTAGTTTGTGATTGATACAGGATAATGGGAGCGAGCAGGGCAGTGGGATTAGTTTGTGATTGATACAGAGTAATGGGAGGGAGCAGGGCAGTGACATTAGTTTGTCTTTGATACAGAGTAATGGGAGGGAGCAGGGCAGTGGTATTAGTTTGTGTTTGATACAGGGTAATGGGAGGGAGCAGGGCAGTGTGATTAGTTTGTGATTGATACAGGATAATCGGAGGGAGCAGGGCAGTGGGATATTTTGTGATTGATAAAGGATAATGGGAGGGAGCAGGGCAGTGGGATAGTTTGTGATTGATACAGGGCAATAGGAGTGAAGCTGGGTAGTGAGATTAGTTTGTGATTGATACAGGGTAATGTGAGGGAGCAGGGTAGTGGGATTAGTTTGTGATTGATACCTGGCAATGGGAGGGAGCAGGGCAGTGAGATTAATTTGTGATTGATACAGGGCTATGGGAGGGAGCAGGGCAGTGGGATTAGTTTTTGATTGATACAGGGTAATGGGAGGGAGCAGGGCAGTGGGATTAGTTTGTGATTGATACAGGGTAATGGGAGGAAGCAGGGCAGTGGGATTAGTTTGTGATTGATACAGGGCAGTGGGATTAGTTTGTGATTGATACAGGGCAGTGGGATTAGTTTGTGATTGATGCAGGGCTATGGGAGGGAGCAGGGTACTGGGATTAGTTTGTGTTTGATACAGGGTAATGGGAGGTAGCAGGGCAGTGGCATTAGTTTGTGATTGATACAGAGTAATGGGAGGGAGCAGGGCATTGAGATTAGTTTGTGATTGATACAGAGTAATGGGAGGGAGCAGGGCAGTGGGATTAGTTTGTGATTGATACAGGGTAATGGGAGGGAGCAGGGCAGTGGGATTAGTTTATGATTGATACAGGGTAATGGGAGGGAGCAGGGCAGTGGGATAGTTTGTGATTGATACAGGATAATGGGAGGGAGCAGGACAGTGGGATGGTTTGTGATTGATACAGGGCAATAGGAGGGGAGCAGGGCAGTGGGATTAGTTTGTGATTGATACAGGGTAATGGGAGGGAGCAGGGCAGTGGGATTAGTTTGAGATTGATACAGGGCAATGGGAGGGAGCAGGGCAGTGGAATTAGTTTGTGATTGATACAGGGTCACGGGAGGGAGCAGGGCAGTGAGATTAATTTGTGATTGATACAGGGTAATGGGAGGGAGTTGGGCAGTGGGATTAGTTTGTGATTGATACAGGGTAATGGGAGGGAGCTGGGCAGAGGGATTAGTTTGTGATTGATACAGGGCAATGGGAGGGAGCATGGCAGTGGGATTAGTTTGTGATTCATACAGGGTAATGGGAGGCAGCTGGGCAGTGAGATTAGTTTGTGATTGATACAGGGCAATGGGAGGGAGCAGGGCATTGGGATTAGTTTGTGATTGATACAGGGCAATGGGAGGGAGCAAGGCAGTGGGATTAGTTTGTGATTGATACAGGGTAATGGGAGGGAGCCGGGCAGTGGGATTAGTTTGTTATTGATACAGGGCTATGGGAGGGAGCAGGGCAGTGGGATTAGTTTGTGATTGATACAGGGCAGTGGGATTAGTTTGTGATTGATACAGGGCTATGGGAGGGAGCAGGGTAGTGGGATTAGTTTGTGTTTGATACAGGGTAATGGGAGGGAGCAGGGCAGTGGGATTATTTTGTGATTGATTCAGGGTAATGGGAGGGAGCAGGGCAGTGGGATTAGTTTGTGATTGATACAGGGTAATGGGAGGGAGCAGGGCAGTGGGATTAGTTTGTGATTGATACAGGGTAATGGGAAGGAGCAGGGCAGTGGGATTAGTTTGTGATTGAAACAGAGCTATGTGAGGGAGCAGGGCAGTGGGATTAGTTTGTGATTGATACAGGGCAATGGGAGGGAGCAGGGCAGTGGGATTAGTTTGTGATTGATACAGGGCAATGGGAGGGTGCAGGGCAGTGGGATTAGTTTGTGATTGGTACAGGGCAATGGGAGGGAGCAGGGCAGTGGGATTTGTTTGTGATTGATACAGGATAATGGGAGGGAGCAGGGCAGTGGCATTAGTTTGTGATTGATACATGGTAATGGGAGAGAGCAGGGTAGTGGGATTAGTTTGTGATTGATACAGGGTAATGGGAGGGTGCAGGGCAGTGGGATTAGTTTGTGACTGATACAGGGTAATGGGAGGGAGCAGGGCAGTGTGATTAGTTTGTGATTGATACAGGATAATGGGAGGGAGCAGGGCAGTGGGATATTTTGTGATTGATAAAGGATGATGGGAGGGAGCAGGGCATTGGGATAGTTTGTGATTGATACAGGGCAATAGGAGTGAAGCAGGGTAGTGGGATTAGTTTGTGATTGATACAGTGCTTTGGGAGGGAGCAGGGCAGTGGGATTAGTTTGTGATTGAAACAGGGCAATGGGAGGAGCAGGGCAGTGGGATTAGTTTGTGATTGATAAAGGGTACTGGGAGGGTGCAAGGCAGTGGGATTAGTTTGTGATTGATACAGGGCAATGGGAGGGAGCAGGGCAGTGGGATTAGTTTGTGATTGATACAGGGTAATGGGAGGGAGCAGGGCAGTGGGATTAGTTTGTGATTGATACAGAGTAATGGGAGGGAGCAGGGCAGTGGGATTAGTTTGTGATTGATACAGGGTAATGGGAGAGAGCAGGGCAGTGGCATTAGTTTGTGATTGATACAGGGCAATGTGAGGGAGCAGGGCAGTGAGATTAGTTTGTGATTGATACAGGGTAATGGGAAGGAGCAGGTCAGTGAGATTAGTATGTGATTGATACAGGATAATGGGAGGGAGCAGGGCAGTGGGATTAGTTTGTGATTGATACAGGGTAATATGAGGGAGCAGGGCAGTGAGATTAGTTTGTGATTGATACAGGGCTATGGGACGGAGCAGGGCAGTGGGATTAGTTTGTGATTGATACAGGGTAATGGCAGGGAGCAGGGCAGTGGGATTAGTTTGTGATTGATACAGGATAATGGGTGGGAGCAGGGCAGTGGGATTAGTTAGAGATTGATACAGGGTAATGGGAGGGAGCAGGGCAGTGGGATTAGTTTGTGATTGATACAGGGCAATGGGAAGGAGCAGGGCAGTGGGATTAGTTTGTGATTAATACAGGGTAATGTGAGGGAGCAGGGCAGTGGGATTAGTTTGTGATTGATACAGGGCTAAGGGAGGGAGAAGGTCAGTGAGATTAGCATGTGATTCATACAGGATAATGGGAGGGAGCAGGGCAGTGGGATTAGTTAGAGATTGATACAGGGTAATGGGAGGGAGCAGGGCAGTGGGATTAGTTTGTGATTGATACAGAGTAATGGGAGGGAGCAGGGCAGTGGGAATAGTTTGTGATTGATACAGGGTAATGGGAGGGAGCAGGGCAGTGGGATTATTTTGTGATTGATACAGGGCAATGGGAGGGAGCAGGGCAGTGAGATTAGTTTGTGATTGATTCAGGGTAATGGGAGTGAGCAGGGCAGTGGGGTTTGTTTGTGATTGATACAGGATGATGGGAGGGAGCAGGGCAGTTGGATTAGTTTGTGATTGATTCAGGGTACTGGGAGAGAGCAGGGCAGTGGGATTGGTTTGTGATTGATACAGGGCAATGTGAGGGAGCAGGGCAGTGAGATTAGTTTGTGATTGATACAGGGTAATGGGAAGGAGCAGGTCAGTGAGATTAGTATGTGATTGATAAGGGATAATGGGAGGGAGCAGGGCAGTGGGGTTAGTTTGTGATTGATACAGGATAATGGGAGCGAGCAGGGCAGTGGGATTAGTTTGTGATTGATACAGGGCAATGTGAGGGAGCAGGGCAGTGAGATTAGTTTGTGATTGATACAGGGTAATGGGAAGGAGCAGGTCAGTGAGATTAGTATGTGATTGATAAGGGATAATGGGAGGGAGCAGGCAGTGGGGTTAGTTTGTGATTGATACAGGATAATGGGAGCGAGCAGGGCAGTGGGATTAGTTTGTGATTGATACAGAGTAATGGGAGGGAGCAGGGCAGTGACATTAGTTTGTCTTTGATACAGAGTAATGGGAGGGAGCAGGGCAGTGGTATTAGTTTGTGTTTGATACAGGGTAATGGGAGGGAGCAGGGCAGTGTGATTAGTTTGTGATTGATACAGGATAATCGGAGGGAGCAGGGCAGTGGGATATTTTGTGATTGATAAAGGATAATGGGAGGGAGCAGGGCAGTGGGATAGTTTGTGATTGATACAGGGCAATAGGAGTGAAGCAGGGTAGTGAGATTAGTTTGTGATTGATACAGGGTAATGTGAGGGAGCAGGGTAGTGGGATTAGTTTGTGATTGATACCTGGCAATGGGAGGGAGCAGGGCAGTGAGATTAATTTGTGATTGATACAGGGCTATGGGAGGGAGCAGGGCAGTGGGATTAGTTTTTGATTGATACAGGGTAATGGGAGGGAGCAGGGCAGTGGGATTAGTTTGTGATTGATACAGGGTAATGGGAGGAAGCAGGGCAGTGGGATTAGTTTGTGATTGATACAGGGCAGTGGGATTAGTTTGTGATTGATACAGGGCAGTGGGATTAGTTTGTGATTGATGCAGGGCTATGGGAGGGAGCAGGGTACTGGGATTAGTTTGTGTTTGATACAGGGTAATGGGAGGTAGCAGGGCAGTGGCATTAGTTTGTGATTGATACAGAGTAATGGGAGGGAGCAGGGCATTGAGATTAGTTTGTGATTGATACAGAGTAATGGGAGGGAGCAGGGCAGTGGGATTAGTTTGTGATTGATACAGGGTAATGGGAGGGAGCAGGGCAGTGGGATTAGTTTATGATTGATACAGGGTAATGGGAGGGAGCAGGGCAGTGGGATAGTTTGTGATTGATACAGGATAATGGGAGGGAGCAGGACAGTGGGATGGTTTGTGATTGATACAGGGCAATAGGAGGGGAGCAGGGCAGTGGGATTAGTTTGTGATTGATACAGGGTAATGGGAGGGAGCAGGGCAGTGGGATTAGTTTGAGATTGATACAGGGCAATGGGAGGGAGCAGGGCAGTGGAATTAGTTTGTGATTGATACAGGGTCACGGGAGGGAGCAGGGCAGTGAGATTAATTTGTGATTGATACAGGGTAATGGGAGGGAGTTGGGCAGTGGGATTAGTTTGTGATTGATACAGGGTAATGGGAGGGAGCTGGGCAGAGGGATTAGTTTGTGATTGATACAGGGCAATGGGAGGGAGCATGGCAGTGGGATTAGTTTGTGATTCATACAGGGTAATGGGAGGCAGCTGGGCAGTGAGATTAGTTTGTGATTGATACAGGGCAATGGGAGGGAGCAGGGCATTGGGATTAGTTTGTGATTGATACAGGGCAATGGGAGGGAGCAAGGCAGTGGGATTAGTTTGTGATTGATACAGGGTAATGGGAGGGAGCCGGGCAGTGGGATTAGTTTGTTATTGATACAGGGCTATGGGAGGGAGCAGGGCAGTGGGATTAGTTTGTGATTGATACAGGGCAGTGGGATTAGTTTGTGATTGATACAGGGCTATGGGAGGGAGCAGGGTAGTGGGATTAGTTTGTGTTTGATACAGGGTAATGGGAGGGAGCAGGGCAGTGGGATTATTTTGTGATTGATTCAGGGTAATGGGAGGGAGCAGGGCAGTGGGATTAGTTTGTGATTGATACAGGGTAATGGGAGGGAGCAGGGCAGTGGGATTAGTTTGTGATTGATACAGGGTAATGGGAAGGAGCAGGGCAGTGGGATTAGTTTGTGATTGAAACAGAGCTATGTGAGGGAGCAGGGCAGTGGGATTAGTTTGTGATTGATACAGGGCAATGGGAGGGAGCAGGGCAGTGGGATTAGTTTGTGATTGATACAGGGCAATGGGAGGGTGCAGGGCAGTGGGATTAGTTTGTGATTGGTACAGGGCAATGGGAGGGAGCAGGGCAGTGGGATTTGTTTGTGATTGATACAGGATAATGGGAGGGAGCAGGGCAGTGGCATTAGTTTGTGATTGATACATGGTAATGGGAGAGAGCAGGGTAGTGGGATTAGTTTGTGATTGATACAGGGTAATGGGAGGGTGCAGGGCAGTGGGATTAGTTTGTGACTGATACAGGGTAATGGGAGGGAGCAGGGCAGTGTGATTAGTTTGTGATTGATACAGGATAATGGGAGGGAGCAGGGCAGTGGGATATTTTGTGATTGATAAAGGATGATGGGAGGGAGCAGGGCATTGGGATAGTTTGTGATTGATACAGGGCAATAGGAGTGAAGCAGGGTAGTGAGATTAGTTTGTGATTGATACAGGGTAATGTGAGGGAGCAGGGTAGTGGGATTAGTTTGTGATTGATACATGGCAATGGGAGGGAGCAGGGCCGTGAGATTAATTTGTGATTGATACAGGGCTATGGGAGGGAGCAGGGCAGTGGGATTAGTTTTTGATTGATACAGGGTAATGGGAGGGAGCAGGGCAGTGGGATTAGTTTGTGATTGATACAGGGTAATGGGAGGAAGCAGGGCAGTGGGATTAGTTTGTGATTGATACAGGGTAATGGGAGTGAGCAGGTCAGTGAGATTAGTTTATGTTTGATACAGGGCTATGGGAGGTAGCCGGGTAGTGGGATTAGTTTGTGATTGATACAGGGCAGTGGGATTAGTTTGTGATTGATACAGGGCAGTGGGATTAGTTTGTGATTGATGCAGGGCTATGGGAGGGAGCAGGGTAGTGGGATTAGTTTGTGTTTGATACAGGGTAATGGGAGGGAGCAGGGCAGTGGCATTAGTTTGTGTTTGATACATGGTAATGGGAGAGAGCAGGGTAGTGGGATTAGTTTGTGATTGATACAGGGTAATGGGAGGGTGCAGGGCAGTGGGATTAGTTTGTGACTGATACAGGGTAATGGGAGGGAGCAGGGCAGTGGGATTAGTTTGTGATTGATACAGGGCAATGGGAGGGAGCAGGGCAGTGGGATTAGATTGTGATTCATACAGGGTAATGGGAGGCAGCTGGGCAGTGAGATTAGTTTGTGATTGATAAAGGGCAATGGGAGGGAGCAAGGCAGTGGGATTAGTTTGTGATTGATACAGGGTAATGGGAGGGAGCCGGGCAGTGGGATTAGTTTGTTATTGATACAGGGCTATGGGAGGGAGCAGGGCAGTGGGATTAGTTTGTGATTGATACAGGGCAGTGGGATTAGTTTGTGATTGATACAGGGCTATGGGAGGGAGCAGGGTAGTGGGATTAGTTTGTGTTTGATACAGGGTAATGGGAGGGAGCAGGGCAGTGGGATTATTTTGTGATTGATTCAGGGTAATGGGAGGGAGCAGGGCAGTGGGATTAGTTTGTGATTGATACAGGGTAATGGGAGGGAGCAGGGCAGTGGGATTAGTTTGTGATTGATACAGGGTAATGGGAAGGAGCAGGGCAGTGGGATTAGTTTGTGATTGATACAGAGCTATGTGAGGGAGCAGGGCAGTGGGATTAGTTTGTGATTGATACAGGGCAATGGGAGGGAGCATGGCAGTGGGATTAGTTTGTGATTGATACAGGGCAATGGGAGGGTGCAGGGCAGTGGGATTAGTTTGTGATTGGTACAGGGCAATGGGAGGGAGCAGGGCAGTGGGATTTGTTTGTGATTGATACAGGATAATGGGAGGGAGCAGGGCAGTGGCATTAGTTTGTGATTGATACATGGTAATGGGAGGGTGCAGGGCAGTGTGATTAGTTTGTGATTGATACAGGATAATGGGAGGGAGCAGGGCAGTGGGATATTTTGTGATTGATAAAGGATAATGGGAGGGAGCAGGGCAGTGGGATAGTTTGTGATTGATACAGGGCAATAGGAGTGAAGCAGGGTAGTGAGATTAGTTTGTGATTGATACAGGGTAATGTGAGGGAGCAGGGTAGTGGGATTAGTTTGTGATTGATACATGGCAATGGGAGGGAGCAGGGCCGTGAGATTAATTTGTGATTGATACAGGGCTATGGGAGGGAGCAGGGCAGTGGGATTAGTTTTTGATTGATACAGGGTAATGGGAGGGAGCAGGGCAGTGGGATTAGTTTGTGATTGATACAGGGTAATGGGAGGAAGCAGGGCAGTGGGATTAGTTTGTGATTGATACAGGGCAGTGGGATTAGTTTGTGATTGATGCAGGGCTATGGGAGGGAGCAGGGCAGTGGCATTAGTTTGTGATTGATACATGGTAATGGGAGAGAGCAGGGTAGTGGGATTAGTTTGTGATTGATACAGGGTAATGGGAGGGTGCAGGGCAGTGGGATTAGTTTGTGACTGATACAGGGTAATGGGAGGGAGCAGGGCAGTGGGATTAGTTTGTGATTGATACAGGGCAATGGGAGGGAGCAGCGCAGTGGAATTAGTTTGTGATTGATACATGGCAATGGGAGGGAGCAGGGCAGTGGGATTAGTTTGTGATTGATACAGGGTAATGGGAAGGAGCAGGGCAGTGGGATTAGTTTGTGATTGATACAGTGCTTTGGGAGGGAGCAGGGCAGTGGGATTAGTTTGTGATTGAAACAGGGCAATGGGAGGAGCAGGGCAGTGGGATTAGTTTGTGATTGATAAAGAGTACTGGGAGGGTGCAAGGCAGTGGGATTAGTTTGTGATTGATACAGGGCAATGGGAGGGAGCAGGGCAGTGGGATTAGTTTGTGATTGATACAGGGTAATGGGAGGGAGCAGGGCAGTGGGATTAGTTTGTGATTGATACAGAGTAATGGGAGGGAGCAGGGCAGTGGGATTAGTTTGTGATTGATACAGGGTAATGGGAGAGAGCAGGGCAGTGGGATTAGTTTGTGATTGATACAGGGCAATGTGAGGGAGCAGGGCAGTGAGATTAGTTTGTGATTGATACAGGGTAATGGGAAGGAGCAGGTCAGTGAGATTAGTATGTGATTGATGCAGGATAATGGGAGGGAGCAGGGTAGTGGGATGGTTTGTGATTGATACAGGATAATGGGAGGGAGCAGGGCACTGGGATAGTTTGTGATTGATACAGGATAATGGGAGGGAGCAGGGCAGTGGGATTAGTTTGTGATTGATACAGGGTAATATGAGGGAGCAGGGCAGTGAGATTAGTTTGTGATTGATACAGGGCTATGGGACGGAGCAGGGCAGTGGGATTAGTTTGTGATTGATACAGGGTAATGGCAGGGAGCAGGGCAGTGGGATTAGTTTGTGATTGATACAGGATAATGGGTGGGAGCAGGGCAGTGGGATTAGTTAGAGATTGATACAGGGTAATGGGAGGGAGCAGGGGAGTGGGATTAGTTTGTGATTGATACAGGGCAATGGGAAGGAGCAGGGCAGTGGGATTAGCTTGTGATTAATACAGGGTAATGTGAGGGAGCAGAGCAGTGGGATTAGTTTGTGATTGATACAGGGCTAAGGGAGGGAGATGGTCAGTGAGATTAGTATGTGATTCATACAGGATAATGGGAGGGAGCAGGGCAGTGGGATTAGTTTGTGATTGATACAGAGTAATGGGAGGGAGCAGGGCAGTGGGATTAGTTTGTGATTGATACAGGGTAATGGGAGGGAGCAGGGCAGTGGGATTAGTTTGTGATTGATACAGAGTAATGGGAGGGAGCAGGGCAGTGGGAATAGTTTGTGATTGATACAGGGTAATGGGAGGGAGCAGGGCAGTGGGATTATTTTGTGATTGATACAGGGCAATGGGAGGGAGCCGGGCAGTGAGATTAGTTTGTGATTGATTCAGGGTAATGGGAGTGAGCAGGGCAGTGGGGTTTGTTTGTGATTGATACAGGATGATGGGAGGGAGCAGGGCAGTTGGATTAGTTTGTGATTGATTCAGGGTACTGGGAGAGAGCAGGGCAGTGGGATTGGTTTGTGATTGATACAGGGCAATGTGAGGGAGCAGGGCAGTGAGATTAGTTTGTGATTGATACAGGGTAATGGGAAGGAGCAGGTCAGTGAGATTAGTATGTGATTGATAAGGGATAATGGGAGGGAGCAGGGCAGTGGGGTTAGTTTGTGATTGATACAGGATAATGGGAGCGAGCAGGGCAGTGGGATTAGTTTGTGATTGATACAGGGCAATGTGAGGGAGCAGGGCAGTGAGATTAGTTTGTGATTGATACAGGGTAATGGGAAGGAGCAGGTCAGTGAGATTAGTATGTGATTGATAAGGGATAATGGGAGGGAGCAGGCAGTGGGGTTAGTTTGTGATTGATACAGGATAATGGGAGCGAGCAGTGCAGTGGGATTAGTTTGTGATTGATACAGAGTAATGGGAGGGAGCAGGGCAGTGACATTAGTTTGTCTTTGATACAGAGTAATGGGAGGGAGCAAGGCATTGAGATTAGTTTGTGATTGATACAGGATAATGGGAGGGAGCAGGGCAGTGGGATTAGTTTGTGTTTGATACAGGGTAATGGGAGGGAGCAGGGCAGTGTGATTAGTTTGTGATTGATACAGGATAATCGGAGGGAGCAGGGCAGTGGGATATTTTGTGATTGATAAAGGATAATGGGAGGGAGCAGGGCAGTGGGATAGTTTGTGATTGATACAGGGCAATAGGAGTGAAGCAGGGTAGTGAGATTAGTTTGTGATTGATACAGGGTAATGTGAGGGAGCAGGGTAGTGGGATTAGTTTGTGATTGATACCTGGCAATGGGAGGAAGCAGGGCAGTGAGATTAATTTGTGATTGATACAGGGCTATGGGAGGGAGCAGGGCAGTGGGATTAGTTTTTGATTGATACAGGGTAATGGGAGGGAGCAGGGCAGTGGGATTAGTTTGTGATTGATACAGGGTAATGGGAGGGAGCAGGGCAGTGGGATTAGTTTGTGATTGATACAGGGCAGTGGGATTAGTTTGTGATTGATGCAGGGCTATGGGAGGGAGCAGGGTACTGGGATTAGTTTGTGTTTGATACAGGGTAATGGGAGGTAGCAGGGCAGTGGGATTAGTTTGTGATTGATACAGAGTAATGGGAGGGAGCAGGGCATTGAGATTAGTTTGTGATTGATACAGAGTAATGGGAGGGAGCAGGGCAGTGGGATTAGTTTATGATTGATACAGGGTAATGGGAGGGAGCAGGGCAGTGGGATTAGTTTGAGATTGATACAGGGCAATGGGAGGGAGCAGGGCAGTGGAATTAGTTTGTGATTGATACAGGGTCACGGGAGGGAGCAGGGCAGTGAGATTAATTTGTGATTGATACAGGGTAATGGGAGGGAGCAGGGCTGTGGGATTAGTTTGTGATTGATACAGGGTAATGGGAGGGAGCTGGGCAGAGGGATTAGTTTGTGATTGATACAGGGCAATGGGAGGGAGCAGGGCAGTGGGATTAGTTTGTGATTCATACAGGGTAATGGGAGGCAGCTGGGCAGTGAGATTAGTTTGTGATTGATACAGGGCAATGGGAGGGAGCAGGGCATTGGGATTAGTTTGTGATTGATACAGGGCAATGGGAGGGAGCAAGGCAGTGGGATTAGTTTGTGATTGATACAGGGTAATGGGAGGGAGCCGGGCAGTGGGATTAGTTTGTTATTGATACAGGGCTATGGGAGGGAGCAGGGCAGTGGGATTAGTTTGTGATTGATACAGGGCAGTGGGATTAGTTTGTGATTGATACAGGGCTATGGGAGGGAGCAGGGTAGGGGGATTAGTTTGTGTTTGATACAGGGTAATGGGAGGGAGCAGGGCAGTGGGATTATTTTGTGATTGATTCAGGGTAATGGGAGGGAGCAGGGCAGTGGGATTAGTTTGTGATTGATACAGGGTAATGGGAGGGAGCAGGGCAGTGGGATTAGTTTGTGATTGATACAGGGTAATGGGAAGGAGCAGGGCAGTGGGATTAGTTTGTGATTGATACAGAGCTATGTGAGGGAGCAGGGCAGTGGGATTAGTTTGTGATTGATACAGGGCAATGGGAGGGAGCAGGGCAGTGGGATTAGTTTGTGATTGATACAGGGCAATGGGAGGGTGCAGGGCAGTGGGATTAGTTTGTAATTGGTACAGGGCAATGGGAGGGAGCAGGTCAGTGAGATTAGTTTGTGTTTGATACAGGGCAATGGGAGGGAGCAGGGCAGTGGGATTAGTTTGTGATTGATACAGGGCAATGGGAGGGAGCAGGGCAGTGGGATTAGTTTGTGATTGGTACAGGGTAATGGGAGGGAGCAGGGCAGTGGGATTTGTTTGTGATTGATACAGGATAATGGGAGGGAGCAGGGCAGTGGCATTAGTTTGTGATTGATACATGGTAATGGGAGAGAGCAGGGTAGTGGGATTAGTTTGTGATTGATACAGGGTAATGGGAGGGTGCAGGGCAGTGGGATTAGTTTGTGACTGATACAGGGTAATGGGAGGGAGCAGGGCAGTGTGATTAGTTTGTGATTGATACAGGATAATGGGAGGGAGCAGGGCAGTGGGATATTTTGTGATTGATAAAGGATGATGGGAGGGAGCAGGGCATTGGGATAGTTTGTGATTGATACAGGGCAATAGGAGTGAAGCAGGGTAGTGAGATTAGTTTGTGATTGATACAGGGTAATGTGAGGGAGCAGGGTAGTGGGATTAGTTTGTGATTGATACATGGCAATGGGAGGGAGCAGGGCCGTGAGATTAATTTGTGATTGATACAGGGCTATGGGAGGGAGCAGGGCAGTGGGATTAGTTTTTGATTGATACAGGGTAATGGGAGGGAGCAGGGCAGTGGGATTAGTTTGTGATTGATACAGGGTAATGGGAGGAAGCAGGGCAGTGGGATTAGTTTGTGATTGATACAGGGTAATGGGAGTGAGCAGGTCAGTGAGATTAGTTTATGTTTGATACAGGGCTATGGGAGGTAGCCGGGTAGTGGGATTAGTTTGTGATTGATACAGGGCAGTTGGATTAGTTTGTGATTGATACAGGGCAGTGGGATTAGTTTGTGATTGATGCAGGGCTATGGGAGGGAGCAGGGTAGTGGGATTAGTTTGTGTTTGATACAGGGTAATGGGAGGGAGCAGGGCAGTGGCATTAGTTTGTGTTTGATACATGGTAATGGGAGAGAGCAGGGTAGTGGGATTAGTTTGTGATTGATACAGGGTAATGGGAGGGTGCAGGGCAGTGGGATTAGTTTGTGACTGATACAGGGTAATGGGAGGGAGCAGGGCAGTGGGATTAGTTTGTGATTGATACAAGTTAATGGGAGGGAGCTGGGCAGAGGGATTAGTTTGTGATTGATACAGGGCAATGGGAGGGAGCAGGGCAGTGGGATTAGATTGTGATTCATACAGGGTAATGGGAGGCAGCTGGGCAGTGAGATTAGTTTGTGATTGATAAAGGGCAATGGGAGGGAGCAAGGCAGTGGGATTAGTTTGTGATTGATACAGGGTAATGGGAGGGAGCCGGGCAGTGGGATTAGTTTGTTATTGATACAGGGCTATGGGAGGGAGCAGGGCAGTGGGATTAGTTTGTGATTGATACAGGGCAGTGGGATTAGTTTGTGATTGATACAGGGCTATGGGAGGGAGCAGGGCAGTGGGATTAGTTTGTGTTTGATACAGGGTAATGGGAGGGAGCAGGGCAGTGGGATTAGTTTGTGATTGATACAGGGTAATGGGAAGGAGCAGGGCAGTGGGATTAGTTTGTGATTGATACAGAGCTATGTGAGGGAGCAGGGCAGTGGGATTAGTTTGTGATTGATACAGGGCAATGGGAGGGAGCAGGGCAGTGGGATTAGTTTGTGATTGATACAGGGCAATGGGAGGGTGCAGGGCAGTGGGATTAGTTTGTGATTGGTACAGGGCAATGGGAGGGAGCAGGGCAGTGGGATTTGTTTGTGATTGATACAGGATAATGGGAGGGAGCAGGGCAGTGGCATTAGTTTGTGATTGATACATGGTAATGGGAGAGAGCAGGGTAGTGGGATTAGTTTGTGATTGATACAGGGTAATGGGAGGGTGCAGGGCAGTGGGATTAGTTTGTGACTGATACAGGGTAATGGGAGGGAGCAGGGCAGTGTGATTAGTTTGTGATTGATACAGGATAATGGGAGGGAGCAGGGCAGTCGGATATTTTGTGATTGATAAAGGATAATGGGAGGGAGCAGGGCAGTGGGATAGTTTGTGATTGATACAGGGCAATAGGAGTGAAGCAGGGTAGTGAGATTAGTTTGTGATTGATACAGGGTAATGTGAGGGAGCAGGGTAGTGGGATTAGTTTGTGATTGATACATGGCAATGGGAGGGAGCAGGGCCGTGAGATTAATTTGTGATTGATACAGGGCTATGGGAGGGAGCAGGGCAGTGGGATTAGTTTTTGATTGATACAGGGTAATGGGAGGGAGCAGGGCAGTGGGATTAGTTTGTGATTGATACAGGGTAATGGGAGGAAGCAGGGCAGTGGGATTAGTTTGTGATTGATACAGGGTAATGGCAGTGAGCAGGTCAGTGAGATTAGTTTATGTTTGATACAGGGCTATGGGAGGTAGCCGGGTAGTGGGATTAGTTTGTGATTGATACAGGGCAGTGGGATTAGATTGTGATTGATACAGAGCAGTGGGATTAGTTTGTGATTGATGCAGGGCTATGGGAGGGAGCAGGGTAGTGGGATTAGTTTGTGTTTGATACAGGGTAATGGGAGGGAGCAGGGCAGTGGCATTAGTTTGTGATTGATACATGGTAATGGGAGAGAGCAGGGTAGTGGGATTAGTTTGTGATTGATACAGGGTAATGGGAGGGTGCAGGGCAGTGGGATTAGTTTGTGACTGATACAGGGTAATGGGAGGGAGCAGGGCAGTGGGATTAGTTTGTTATTGATACAGGGCAATGGGAGGGAGCAGCGCAGTGGAATTAGTTTGTGATTGATACATGGCAATGGGAGGGAGCAGGGCAGTGGGATTAGTTTGTGATTGATACAGGGTAATGGGAAGGAGCAGGGCAGTGGGATTAGTTTGTGATTGATACAGGGCTTTGGGAGGGAGCAGGGCAGTGGGATTAGTTTGTGATTGAAACAGGGCAATGGGAGGAGCAGGGCAGTGGGATTAGTTTGTGATTGATTCAGGGGACTGGGAGGGTGCAAGGCAGTGGGATTAGTTTGTGATTGATACAGGGCAATGCGAGGGAGCAGGGCAGTGGGATTAGTTTGTGATTGATACAGGGTAATGGGAGGGAGCAGGGCAGTGGGATTAGTTTGTGATTGATACAGAGTAATGGGAGGGAGCAGGGCAGTGGGATTAGTTTGTGATTGATACAGGGTAATGGGAGAGAGCAGGGCAGTGGGATTAGTTTGTGATTGATACAGGGCAATGTGAGGGAGCAGGGCAGTGAGATTAGTTTGTGATTGATACAGGGTAATGGGAAGGAGCAGGTCAGTGAGATTAGTATGTGATTGATGCAGGATAATGGGAGGGAGCAGGGTAGTGGGATGGTTTGTGATTGATACAGGATAATGGGAGGGAGCAGGGCACTGGGATAGTTTGTGATTGATACAGGATAATGGGAGGGAGCAGGGCAGTGGGATTAGTTTGTGATTGATACAGGGTAATATGAGGGAGCAGGGCAGTGAGATTAGTTTGTGATTGATACAGGGCTATGGGACGGAGCAGGGCAATAGGATTAGTTTGTGATTGATACAGGGTAATGGCAGGGAGCAGGACAGTGGGATTAGTTTGTGATTGATACAGGATAATGGGTGGGAGCAGGGCAGTGGGATTAGTTTGAGATTGATACAGGGTAATGGGAGGGAGCAGGGCAGTGGGATTAGTTTGTGATTGATACAGGGCAATGGGAAAGAGCAGGGCAGTGGGATTAGTTTGTGATTAATACAGGGTAATGTGAGGGAGCAGGGCAGTGGGATTAGTTTGTGATTGATACAGGGCTAAGGGAGGGAGAAGGTCAGTGAGATTAGTATGTGATTCATACAGGATAATGGGAGGGAGCAGGGCAGTGGGATTAGTTTGTGATTGATACAGAGTAATGGGAGGGAGCAGGGCAGTGGGATTAGTTTGTGATTGATACAGGGTAATGGGAGGGAGCAGGGCAGTGGGATTAGTTTGTGATTGATACAGAGTAATGGGAGGGAGCAGGGCAGTGGGATTAGATTGTGATTCATACAGGGTAATGGGAGGCAGCTGGGCAGTGAGATTAGTTTGTGATTGATAAAGGGCAATGGGAGGGAGCAAGGCAGTGGGATTAGTTTGTGATTGATACAGGGTAATGGGAGGGAGCCGGGCAGTGGGATTAGTTTGTTATTGATACAGGGTAATGGGAGGGAGCAGGGCAGTGGGATTAGTTTGTGATTGATACAGGGCAGTGGGATTAGTTTGTGATTGATACAGGGCTATGGGAGGGAGCAGGGTAGTGGGATTAGTTTGTGTTTGATACAGGGTAATGGGAGGGAGCAGGGCAGTGGGATTATTTTGTGATTGATTCAGGGTAATGGGAGGGAGCAGGGCAGTGGGATTAGTTTGTGATTGATACAGGGTAATGGGAGGGAGCAGGGCAGTGGGATTAGTTTGTGATTGATACAGGGTAATGGGAAGGAGCAGGGCAGTGGGATTAGTTTGTGATTGATACAGAGCTATGTGAGGGAGCAGGGCAGTGGGATTAGTTTGTGATTGATACAGGGCAATGGGAGGGAGCATGGCAGTGGGATTAGTTTGTGATTGATACAGGGCAATGGGAGGGTGCAGGGCAGTGGGATTAGTTTGTGATTGGTACAGGGCAATGGGAGGGAGCAGGGCAGTGGGATTTGTTTGTGATTGATACAGGATAATGGGAGGGAGCAGGGCAGTGGCATTAGTTTGTGATTGATACATGGTAATGGGAGGGTGCAGGGCAGTGGGATTAGTTTGTGACTGATACAGGGTAATGGGAGGGAGCAGGGCAGTGTGATTAGTTTGTGATTGATACAGGATAATGGGAGGGAGAAGGGCAGTGGGATATTTTGTGATTGATAAAGGATAATGGGAGGGAGCAGGGCAGTGGGATAGTTTGTGATTGATACAGGGCAATAGGAGTGAAGCAGGGTAGTGAGATTAGTTTGTGATTGATACAGGGTAATGTGAGGGAGCAGGGTAGTGGGATTAGTTTGTGATTGATACATGGCAATGGGAGGGAGCAGGGCCGTGAGATTAATTTGTGATTGATACAGGGCTATGGGAGGGAGCAGGGCAGTGGGATTAGTTTTTGATTGATACAGGGTAATGGGAGGGAGCAGGGCAGTGGGATTAGTTTGTGATTGATACAGGGTAATGGGAGGAAGCAGGGCAGTGGGATTAGTTTGTGATTGATACAGGGCAGTGGGATTAGTTTGTGATTGATGCAGGGCTATGGGAGGGAGCAGGGTAGTGGGATTAGTTTGTGTTTGATACAGGGTAATGGGAGGGAGCAGGGCAGTGGCATTAGTTTGTGATTGATACATGGTAATGGGAGAGAGCAGGGTAGTGGGATTAGTTTGTGATTGATACAGGGTAATGGGAGGGTGCAGGGCAGTGGGATTAGTTTGTGACTGATACAGGGTAATGGGAGGGAGCAGGGCAGTGGGATTAGTTTGTGATTGATACAGGGCAATGGGAGGGAGCAGCGCAGTGGAATTAGTTTGTGATTGATACATGGCAATGGGAGGGAGCAGGGCAGTGGGATTAGTTTGTGATTGAAACAGGGCAATGGGAGGAGCAGGGCAGTGGGATTAGTTTGTGATTGATAAAGGGTACTGGGAGGGTGCAAGGCAGTGGGATTAGTTTGTGATTGATACAGGGCAATGGGAGGGAGCAGGGCAGTGGGATTAGTTTGTGATTGATACCGGGTAATGGGAGGGAGCAGGGCAGTGGGATTAGTTTGTGATTGATACAGAGTAATGGGAGGGAGCAGGGCAGTGGGATTAGTTTGTGATTGATACAGGGTAATGGGAGAGAGCAGGGCAGTGGGATTAGTTTGTGATTGATACAGGGCAATGTGAGGGAGCAGGGCAGTGAGATTAGTTTGTGATTGATACAGGGTAATGGGAAGGAGCAGGTCAGTGAGATTAGTATGTGATTGATGCAGGATAATGGGAGGGAGCAGGGTAGTGGGATGGTTTGTGATTGATACAGGATAATGGGAGGGAGCAGGGCACTGGGATAGTTTGTGATTGATACAGGATAATGGGAGGGAGCAGGGCAGTGGGATTAGTTTGTGATTGATACAGGGTAATATGAGGGAGCAGGGCAGTGAGATTAGTTTGTGATTGATACAGGGCTATGGGACGGAGCAGGGCAGTGGGATTAGTTTGTGATTGTTACAGGGTAATGGCAGGGAGCAGGGCAGTGGGATTAGTTTGTGATTGATACAGGATAATGGGTGGGAGCAGGGCAGTGGGATTAGTTAGAGATTGATACAGGGTAATGGGAGGGAGCAGGGGAGTGGGATTAGTTTGTGATTGATACAGGGCAATGGGAAGGAGCAGGGCAGTGGGATTAGCTTGTGATTAATACAGGGTAATGTGAGGGAGCAGAGCAGTGGGATTAGTTTGTGATTGATACAGGGCTAAGGGAGGGAGATGGTCAGTGAGATTAGTATGTGATTCATACAGGATAATGGGAGGGAGCAGGGCAGTGGGATTAGTTTGTGATTGATACAGAGTAATGGGAGGGAGCAGGGCAGTGGGATTAGTTTGTGATTGATACAGGGTAATGGGAGGGAGCAGGGCAGTGGGATTAGTTTGTGATTGATACAGAGTAATGGGAGGGAGCAGGGCAGTGGGAATAGTTTGTGATTGATACAGGGTAATGGGAGGGAGCAGGGCAGTGGGATTATTTTGTGATTGATACAGGGCAATGGGAGGGAGCCGGGCAGTGAGATTAGTTTGTGATTGATTCAGGGTAATGGGAGTGAGCAGGGCAGTGGGGTTTGTTTGTGATTGATACAGGATGATGGGAGGGAGCAGGGCAGTTGGATTAGTTTGTGATTGATTCAGGGTACTGGGAGAGAGCAGGGCAGTGGGATTGGTTTGTGATTGATACAGGGCAATGTGAGGGAGCAGGGCAGTGAGATTAGTTTGTGATTGATACAGGGTAATGGGAAGGAGCAGGTCAGTGAGATTAGTATGTGATTGATAAGGGATAATGGGAGGGAGCAGGGCAGTGGGGTTAGTTTGTGATTGATACAGGATAATGGGAGCGAGCAGGGCAGTGGGATTAGTTTGTGATTGATACAGGGCAATGTGAGGGAGCAGGGCAGTGAGATTAGTTTGTGATTGATACAGGGTAATGGGAAGGAGCAGGTCAGTGAGATTAGTATGTGATTGATAAGGGATAATGGGAGGGAGCAGGCAGTGGGGTTAGTTTGTGATTGATACAGGATAATGGGAGCGAGCAGGGCAGTGGGATTAGTTTGTGATTGATACAGAGTAATGGGAGGGAGCAGGGCAGTGACATTAGTTTGTCTTTGATACAGAGTAATGGGAGGGAGCAAGGCATTGAGATTAGTTTGTGATTGATACAGAGTAATGGGAGGGAGCAGGGCAGTGACATTAGTTTGTCTTTGATACAGAGTAATGGGAGGGAGCAAGGCATTGAGATTAGTTTGTGATTGATACAGAGTAATGGGAGGGAGCAAGGCATTGAGATTAGTTTGTGATTGATACAGAGTAATGGGAGGGAGCAGGGCAGTGGGATTAGTTTGTGATTGATACAGGGTAATGGGAGGGAGCAGGGCAGTGGGATTAGTTTGTGTTTGATACAGGGTAATGGGAGGGAGCAGGGCAGTGTGATTAGTTTGTGATTGATACAGGGTAATCGGAGGGAGCAGGGCAGTGGGATATTTTGTGATTGATAAAGGATAATGGGAGGGAGCAGGGCAGTGGGATAGTTTGTGATTGATACAGGGCAATAGGAGTGAAGCAGGGTAGTGAGATTAGTTTGTGATTGATACAGGGTAATGTGAGGGAGCAGGGTAGTGGGATTAGTTTGTGATTGATACCTGGCAATGGGAGGGAGCAGGGCAGTGAGATTAATTTGTGATTGATACAGGGCTATGGGAGGGAGCAGGGCAGTGGGATTAGTTTTTGATTGATACAGGGTAATGGGAGGGAGCAGGGCAGTGGGATTAGTTTGTGATTGATACAGGGTAATGGGAGGGAGCAGGGCAGTGGGATTAGTTTGTGATTGATACAGGGCAGTGGGATTAGTTTGTGATTGATGCAGGGCTATGGGAGGGAGCAGGGTACTGGGATTAGTTTGTGTTTGATACAGGGTAATGGGAGGTAGCAGGGCAGTGGGATTAGTTTGTGATTGATACAGAGTAATGGGAGGGAGCAGGGCATTGAGATTAGTTTGTGATTGATACAGAGTAATGGGAGGGAGCAGGGCAGTGGGATAGTTTGTGATTGATACAGGATAATGGGAGGGAGCAGGACAGTGGGATGGTTTGTGATTGATACAGGGCAATAGGAGGGGAGCAGGGCAGTGGGATTAGTTTGTGATTGATACAGGGTAATGGGAGGGAGCAGGGCAGTGGGATTAGTTTGAGATTGATACAGGGCAATGGGAGGGAGCAGGGCAGTGGAATTAGTTTGTGATTGATACAGGGTCACGGGAGGGAGCTGGGCAGAGGGATTAGTTTGTGATTGATACAGGGTAATGGGAGGGAGCAGGGCAGTGGGATTAGTTTGTGATTCATACAGGGTAATGGGAGGCAGCTGGGCAGTGAGATTAGTTTGTGATTGATACAGGGCAATGGGAGGGAGCAGGGCATTGGGATTAGTTTGTGATTGATACAGGGCAATGGGAGGGAGCAAGGCAGTGGGATTAGTTTGTGATTGATACAGGGTAATGGGAGGGAGCCGGGCAGTGGGATTAGTTTGTTATTGATACAGGGCTATGGGAGGGAGCAGGGCAGTGGGATTAGTTTGTGATTGATACAGGGCAGTGGGATTAGTTTGTGATTGATACAGGGCTATGGGAGGGAGCAGGGTAGTGGGATTAGTTTGTGTTTGATACAGGGTAATGGGAGGGAGCAGGGCAGTGGGATTATTTTGTGATTGATTCAGGGTAATGGGTGGGAGCAGGGCAGTGGGATTAGTTTGTGATTGATACAGGGTAATGGGAGGGAGCAGGGCAGTGGGATTAGTTTGTGATTGATACAGGGTAATGGGAAGGAGCAGGGCAGTGGGATTAGTTTGTGATTGATACAGAGCTATGTGAGGGAGCAGGGCAGTGGGATTAGTTTGTGATTGATACAGGGCAATGGGAGGGAGCAGGGCAGTGGGATTAGTTTGTGATTGATACAGGGCAATGGGAGGGTGCAGGGCAGTGGGATTAGTTTGTGATTGGTACAGGGCAATGGGAGGGAGCAGGGCAGTGGGATTTGTTTGTGATTGATACAGGATAATGGGAGGGAGCAGGGCAGTGGCATTAGTTTGTGATTGATACATGGTAATGGGAGAGAGCAGGGTAGTGGGATTAGTTTGTGATTGATACAGGGTAATGGGAGGGTGCAGGGCAGTGGGATTAGTTTGTGACTGATACAGGGTAATGGGAGGGAGCAGGGCAGTGTGATTAGTTTGTGATTGATACAGGATAATGGGAGGGAGCAGGGCAGTGGGATATTTTGTGATTGATAAAGGATGATGGGAGGGAGCAGGGCATTGGGATAGTTTGTGATTGATACAGGGCAATAGGAGTGAAGCAGGGTAGTGAGATTAGTTTGTGATTGATACAGGGTAATGTGAGGGAGCAGGGTAGTGGGATTAGTTTGTGATTGATACATGGCAATGGGAGGGAGCAGGGCCGTGAGATTAATTTGTGATTGATACAGGGCTATGGGAGGGAGCAGGGCAGTGGGATTAGTTTTTGATTGATACAGGGTAATGGGAGGGAGCAGGGCAGTGGGATTAGTTTGTGATTGATACAGGGTAATGGGAGGAAGCAGGGCAGTGGGATTAGTTTGTGATTGATACAGGGTAATGGGAGTGAGCAGGTCAGTGAGATTAGTTTATGTTTGATACAGGGCTATGGGAGGTAGCCGGGTAGTGGGATTAGTTTGTGATTGATACAGGGCAGTTGGATTAGTTTGTGATTGATACAGGGCAGTGGGATTAGTTTGTGATTGATGCAGGGCTATGGGAGGGAGCAGGGTAGTGGGATTAGTTTGTGTTTGATACAGGGTAATGGGAGGGAGCAGGGCAGTGGCATTAGTTTGTGTTTGATACATGGTAATGGGAGAGAGCAGGGTAGTGGGATTAGTTTGTGATTGATACAGGGTAATGGGTGGGTGCAGGGCAGTGGGATTAGTTTGTGACTGATACAGGGTAATGGGAGGGAGCAGGGCAGTGGGATTAGTTTGTGATTGATACAAGTTAATGGGAGGGAGCTGGGCAGAGGGATTAGTTTGTGATTGATACAGGGCAATGGGAGGGAGCAGGGCAGTGGGATTAGATTGTGATTCATACAGGGTAATGGGAGGCAGCTGGGCAGTGAGATTAGTTTGTGATTGATAAAGGGCAATGGGAGGGAGCAAGGCAGTGGGATTAGTTTGTGATTGATACAGGGTAATGGGAGGGAGCCGGGCAGTGGGATTAGTTTGTTATTGATACAGGGCTATGGGAGGGAGCAGGGCAGTGGGATTAGTTTGTGATTGATACAGGGCAGTGGGATTAGTTTGTGATTGATACAGGGCTATGGGAGGGAGCAGGGTAGTGGGATTAGTTTGTGTTTGATACAGGGTAATGGGAGGGAGCAGGGCAGTGGGATTATTTTGTGATTGATTCAGGGTAATGGGAGGGAGCAGGGCAGTGGGATTAGTTTGTGATTGATACAGGGTAATGGGAGGGAGCAGGGCAGTGGGATTAGTTTGTGATTGATACAGGGTAATGGGAAGGAGCAGGGCAGTGGGATTAGTTTGTGATTGATACAGAGCTATGTGAGGGAGCAGGGCAGTGGGATTAGTTTGTGATTGATACAGGGCAATGGG
Organism: Isurus oxyrinchus; assembly: GCA_026770705.1. Taxonomy (NCBI): domain Eukaryota; kingdom Metazoa; phylum Chordata; class Chondrichthyes; order Lamniformes; family Lamnidae; genus Isurus; species Isurus oxyrinchus. The sequence goes on along the minus strand of JANJGN010000501.1, from coordinate 273,056 downwards.
AGGGAGCAGGGCAGTGGGATTAGTTTGTGATTGATACAGGGCAATGGGAGGGTGCAGGGCAGTGGGATTAGTTTGTGATTGGTACAGGGCAATGGGAGGGAGCAGGGCAGTGGGATTTGTTTGTGATTGATACAGGATAATGGGAGGGAGCAGGGCAGTGGCATTAGTTTGTGATTGATACATGGTAATGGGAGAGAGCAGGGTAGTGGGATTAGTTTGTGATTGATACAGGGTAATGGGAGGGTGCAGGGCAGTGGGATTAGTTTGTGACTGATACAGGGTAATGGGAGGGAGCAGGGCAGTGTGATTAGTTTGTGATTGATACAGGATAATGGGAGGGAGCAGGGCAGTCGGATATTTTGTGATTGATAAAGGATAATGGGAGGGAGCAGGGCAGTGGGATAGTTTGTGATTGATACAGGGCAATAGGAGTGAAGCAGGGTAGTGAGATTAGTTTGTGATTGATACAGGGTAATGTGAGGGAGCAGGGTAGTGGGATTAGTTTGTGATTGATACATGGCAATGGGAGGGAGCAGGGCCGTGAGATTAATTTGTGATTGATACAGGGCTATGGGAGGGAGCAGGGCAGTGGGATTAGTTTTTGATTGATACAGGGTAATGGGAGGGAGCAGGGCAGTGGGATTAGTTTGTGATTGATACAGGGTAATGGGAGGAAGCAGGGCAGTGGGATTAGTTTGTGATTGATACAGGGTAATGGCAGTGAGCAGGTCAGTGAGATTAGTTTATGTTTGATACAGGGCTATGGGAGGTAGCCGGGTAGTGGGATTAGTTTGTGATTGATACAGGGCAGTGGGATTAGATTGTGATTGATACAGAGCAGTGGGATTAGTTTGTGATTGATGCAGGGCTATGGGAGGGAGCAGGGTAGTGGGATTAGTTTGTGTTTGATACAGGGTAATGGGAGGGAGCAGGGCAGTGGCATTAGTTTGTGATTGATACATGGTAATGGGAGAGAGCAGGGTAGTGGGATTAGTTTGTGATTGATACAGGGTAATGGGAGGGTGCAGGGCAGTGGGATTAGTTTGTGACTGATACAGGGTAATGGGAGGGAGCAGGGCAGTGGGATTAGTTTGTTATTGATACAGGGCAATGGGAGGGAGCAGCGCAGTGGAATTAGTTTGTGATTGATACATGGCAATGGGAGGGAGCAGGGCAGTGGGATTAGTTTGTGATTGATACAGGGTAATGGGAAGGAGCAGGGCAGTGGGATTAGTTTGTGATTGATACAGGGCTTTGGGAGGGAGCAGGGCAGTGGGATTAGTTTGTGATTGAAACAGGGCAATGGGAGGAGCAGGGCAGTGGGATTAGTTTGTGATTGATTCAGGGGACTGGGAGGGTGCAAGGCAGTGGGATTAGTTTGTGATTGATACAGGGCAATGGGAGGGAGCAGGGAAGTGGGATTAGTTTGTGATTGATACAGGGTAATGGGAGGGAGCAGGGCAGTGGGATTAGTTTGTGATTGATACAGAGTAATGGGAGGGAGCAGGGCAGTGGGATTAGTTTGTGATTGATACAGGGTAATGGGAGAGAGCAGGGCAGTGGGATTAGTTTGTGATTGATACAGGGCAATGTGAGGGAGCAGGGCAGTGAGATTAGTTTGTGATTGATACAGGGTAATGGGAAGGAGCAGGTCAGTGAGATTAGTATGTGATTGATGCAGGATAATGGGAGGGAGCAGGGTAGTGGGATGGTTTGTGATTGATACAGGATAATGGGAGGGAGCAGGGCACTGGGATAGTTTGTGATTGATACAGGATAATGGGAGGGAGCAGGGCAGTGGGATTAGTTTGTGATTGATACAGGGTAATATGAGGGAGCAGGGCAGTGAGATTAGTTTGTGATTGATACAGGGCTATGGGACGGAGCAGGGCAGTAGGATTAGTTTGTGATTGATACAGGGTAATGGCAGGGAGCAGGACAGTGGGATTAGTTTGTGATTGATACAGGATAATGGGTGGGAGCAGGGCAGTGGGATTAGTTTGAGATTGATACAGGGTAATGGGAGGGAGCAGGGCAGTGGGATTAGTTTGTGATTGATACAGGGCAATGGGAAAGAGCAGGGCAGTGGGATTAGATTGTGATTAATACAGGGTAATGTGAGGGAGCAGGGCAGTGGGATTAGTTTGTGATTGATACAGGGCTAAGGGAGGGAGAAGGTCAGTGAGATTAGTATGTGATTCATACAGGATAATGGGAGGGAGCAGGGCAGTGGGATTAGTTTGTGATTGATACAGAGTAATGGGAGGGAGCAGGGCAGTGGGATTAGTTTGTGATTGATACAGGGTAATGGGAGGGAGCAGGGCAGTGGGATTAGTTTGTGATTGATACAGAGTAATGGGAGGGAGCAGGGCAGTGGGAATAGTTTGTGATTGATACAGGGTAATGGGAGGGAGCAGGGCAGTGGGATTATTTTGTGATTGATACAGGGCAATGGGAGGGAGCAGGGCAGTGAGATTAGTTTGTGATTGATTCAGGGTAATGGGAGTGAGCAGGGCAGTGGGGTTTGTTTGTGATTGATACAGGGTAATGGGAGGGAGCAGGGCAGTGGGATTAGTTTGTGATTGATACAGAGTAATGGGAGGGAGCAGGGCAGTGGGATTAGTTTGTGATTGATACAGGGTAATGGGAGAGAGCAGGGCAGTGGGATTAGTTTGTGATTGATACAGGGCAATGTGAGGGAGCAGGGCAGTGAGATTAGTTTGTGATTGATACAGGGTAATGGGAAGGAGCAGGTCAGTGAGATTAGTATGTGATTGATAAGGGATAATGGGAGGGAGCAGGGCAGTGGAGTTAGTTTGTGATTGATACAGGATAATGGGAGCGAGCAGGGCAGTGGGATTAGTTTGTGATTGATACAGGGTAATGGGAAGGAGCAGGTCAGTGAGATTAGTATGTGATTGATAAGGGATAACGGGAGGGAGCAGGGCAGTGGGGTTAGTTTGTGATTGATACAGGATAATGGGAGCGAGCAGGGCAGTGGGATTAGTTTGTGATTGATACAGAGTAATGGGAGGGAGCAGGGCAGTGACATTAGTTTGTGTTTGATACAGAGTAATGGGAGGGAGCAAGGCATTGAGATTAGTTTGTGATTGATACAGAGTAATGGGAGGGAGCAGGGCAGTGGGATTAGTTTCTGTTTGATGCAGGGTAATGGGAGGGAGCAGGGCAGTGGGATTAGTTTGTGATTGATACAGGGTAATGGGAGGGAGCAGGGCAGTGGGATTAGTTTGTGTTTGATGCAGGGTAATGGGAGGGAGCAGGGCAGTGGGATTAGTTTGTGATTGATACAGGGTAATGGGAGGGAGCAGGGCAGCGGGATTAGTTTGTGTTTGATACAGGGTAATGGGAGGGAGCAGGGCAGTGTGATTAGTTTGTGATTGATACAGGGTAATGGGAGGGAGCAGGGCAGTGGGATATTTTGTGATTGATAAAGGATAATGGGAGGGAGCAGGGCAGTGGGATAGTTTGTGATTGATACAGGGCAATAGGAGTGAAGAAGGGTAGTGAGATTAGTTTGTGATTGATACAGGGTAATGTGAGGGAGCAGGGTAGTGGGATTAGTTTGTGATTGATACATGGCAATGGGAGGGAGCAGGGCAGTGAGATTAATTTGTGATTGATACAGGGCTATGGGAGGGAGAAGGGCAGTGGGATTAGTTTTTGATTGATACAGGGTAATGGGAGGGAGCAGGGCAGTGGGATTAGTTTGTGATTGATACAGGGTAATGGGAGGAAGCAGGGCAGATGGATTAGTTTGTGATTGATACAGGGTAATGGGAGTGAGCAGGTCAGTGAGATTAGTTTATGTTTGATACAGGGCTATGGGAGGTAGCCGGGTAGTGGGATTAGTTTGTGATTGATACAGGGCAGTGGGATTAGTTTGTGATTGATACAGGGTAGTGGGATTAGTTTGTGATTGATACAGGGTAATGGGAGGGTGCAGGGCAGTGGGATTAGTTTGTGACTGATACAGGGTAATGGGAGGGAGCAGGGCAGTGGGATTAGTTTGTGATTGATACAGGGCAATGGGAGGGAGCAGGGCAGTGGGATTAGATTGTGATTCATACAGGGTAATGGGAGGCAGCTGGGCAGTGAGATTAGTTTGTGATTGATAAAGGGCAATGGGAGGGAGCAAGGCAGTGGGATTAGTTTGTGATTGATACAGGGTAATGGGAGGGAGCCGGGCAGTGGGATTAGTTTGTTATTGATACAGGGCTATGGGAGGGAGCAGGGCAGTGGGATTAGTTTGTGATTGATACAGGGCAGTGGGATTAGTTTGTGATTGATACAGGGCTATGGGTGGGAGCAGGGTAGTGGGATTAGTTTGTGTTTGATACAGGGTAATGGGAGGGAGCAGGGCAGTGGGATTATTTTGTGATTGATTCAGGGTAATGGGAGGGAGCAGGGCAGTGGGATTAGTTTGTGATTGATACAGGGTAATGGGAGGGAGCAGGGCAGTGGGATTAGTTTGTGATTGATACAGGGTAATGGGAAGGAGCAGGGCAGTGGGATTAGTTTGTGATTGATACAGAGCTATGTGAGGGAGCAGGGCAGTGGGATTAGTTTGTGATTGATACAGGGCAATGGGAGGGAGCAGGGCAGTGGGATTAGTTTGTGATTGATACAGGGCAATGGGAGGGTGCAGGGCAGTGGGATTAGTTTGTGATTGGTACAGGGCAATGGGAGGGAGCAGGGCAGTGGGATTTGTTTGTGATTGATACAGGATAATGGGAGGGAGCAGGGCAGTGGCATTAGTTTGTGATTGATACATGGTAATGGGAGAGAGCAGGGTAGTGGGATTAGTTTGTGATTGATACAGGGTAATGGGAGGGTGCAGGGCAGTGGGATTAGTTTGTGACTGATACAGGGTAATGGGAGGGAGCAGGGCAGTGTGATTAGTTTGTGATTGATACAGGATAATGGGAGGGAGCAGGGCAGTGGGATATTTTGTGATTGATAAAGGATAATGGGAGGGAGCAGGGCAGTGGGATAGTTTGTGATTGATACAGGGCAATAGGAGTGAAGCAGGGTAGTGAGATTAGTTTGTGATTGATACAGGGTAATGTGAGGGAGCAGGGTAGTGGGATTAGTTTGTGATTGATACATGGCAATGGGAGGGAGCAGGGCCGTGAGATTAATTTGTGATTGATACAGGGCTATGGGAGGGAGCAGGGCAGTGGGATTAGTTTTTGATTGATACAGGGTAATGGGAGGGAGCAGGGCAGTGGGATTAGTTTGTGATTGATACAGGGTAATGGGAGGAAGCAGGGCAGTGTGATTAGTTTGTGATTGATACAGGGTAATGGGAGTGAGCAGGTCAGTGAGATTAGTTTATGTTTGATACAGGGCTATGGGAGGTAGCCGGGTAGTGGGATTAGTTTGTGATTGATACAGGGCAGTGGGATTATATTGTGATTGATACAGGGCAGTGGGATTAGTTTGTGATTGATGCAGGTCTATGGGAGGGAGCAGGGTAGTGGGATTAGTTTGTGTTTGATACAGGGTAATGGGAGGGAGCAGGGCAGTGGCATTAGTTTGTGATTGATACATGGTAATGGGAGAGAGCAGGGTAGTGGGATTAGTTTGTGATTGATACAGGGTAATGGGAGGGTGCAGGGCAGTGGGATTAGTTTGTGACTGATACAGGGTAATGGGAGGGAGCAGGGCAGTGGGATTAGTTTGTGATTGATACAGGGTAATGGGAAGGAGCAGGGCAGTGGGATTAGTTTGTGATTGATACAGGGCAATGTGAGGGAGCAGGGCAGTGGGATTAGTTTGTGATTGATACAGGGCAATGGGAGGGAGCAGCGCAGTGGAATTAGTTTGTGATTGATACATGGCAATGGGAGGGAGCAGGGCAGTGGGATTAGTTTGTGATTGATACAGGGTAATGGGAAGGAGCAGGGCAGTGGGATTAGTTTGTGATTGATACAGGGCTTTGGGAGGGAGCAGGGCAGTGGGATTAGTTTGTGATTGAAACAGGGCAATGGGAGGAGCAGGGCAGTGGGATTAGTTTGTGATTGATTCAGGGGACTGGGAGGGTGCAAGGCAGTGGGATTAGTTTGTGATTGATACAGGGCAATGGGAGGGAGCAGGGCAGTGGGATTAGTTTGTGATTGATACAGGGTAATGGGAGGGAGCAGGGCAGTGGGATTAGTTTGTGATTGATACAGAGTAATGGGAGGGAGCAGGGCAGTGGGATTAGTTTGTGATTGATACAGGGTAATGGGAGAGAGCAGTGCAGTGGGATTAGTTTGTGATTGATACAGGGCAATGTGAGGGAGCAGGGCAGTGAGATTAGTTTGTGATTGATACAGGGTAATGGGAAGGAGCAGGTCAGTGAGATTAGTATGTGATTGATGCAGGATAATGGGAGGGAGCAGGGTAGTGGGATGGTTTGTGATTGATACAGGATAATGGGAGGGAGCAGGGCACTGGGATAGTTTGTGATTGATACAGGATAATGGGAGGGAGCAGGGCAGTGGGATTAGTTTGTGATTGATACAGGGTAATATGAGGGAGCAGGGCAGTGAGATTAGTTTGTGATTGATACAGGGCTATGGGACGGAGCAGGGCAGTAGGATTAGTTTGTGATTGATACAGGGTAATGGCAGGGAGCAGGACAGTGGGATTAGTTTGTGATTGATACAGGATAATGGGTGGGAGCAGGGCAGTGGGATTAGTTTGAGATTGATACAGGGTAATGGGAGGGAGCAGGGCAGTGGGATTAGTTTGTGATTGATACAGGGCAATGGGAAAGAGCAGGGCAGTGGGATTAGTTTGTGATTAATACAGGGTAATGTGAGGGAGCAGGGCAGTGGGATTAGTTTGTGATTGATACAGGGCTAAGGGAGGGAGAAGGTCAGTGAGATTAGTATGTGATTCATACAGGATAATGGGAGGGAGCAGGGCAGTGGGATTAGTTTGTGATTGATACAGAGTAATGGGAGGGAGCAGGGCAGTGGGATTAGTTTGTGATTGATATAGGGTAATGGGAGGGAGCAGGGCAGTGGGATTAGTTTGTGATTGATACAGAGTAATGGGAGGGAGCAGGTCAGTGGGAATAGTTTGTGATTGATACAGGGTAATGGGAGGGAGCAGGGCAGTGGGATTATTTTGTGATTGATACAGGGCAATGGAGGGAGCAGGGCAGTGAGATTAGTTTGTGATTGATTCAGGGTAATGGGAGTGAGCAGGGCAGTGGGGTTTGTTTGTGATTGATACAGGATGATGGGAGGGAGCAGGGCAGTTGGATTATTTTGTGATTGATTCAGGGTACTGGGAGGGTGCAAGGCAGTGGGATTAGTTTGTGATTGATACAGAGTAATGGGAGGGAGCAGGGCAGTGGGATTAGTTTGTGATTGATACAGGGTAATGGGAGGGAGCAGGGCAGTGGGATTAGTTTGTGATTGATACAGAGTAATGGGAGGGAGCAGGGCAGTGGGATTAGTTTGTGATTGATACAGGATAATGGGAGCGAGCAGGGCAGTGGGATTAGTTTGTGATTGATACAGGGTAATGGGAAGGAGCAGGTCAGTGAGATTAGTATGTGATTGATACAGGGTAATGGGAGGGAGCAGGTCAGTGAGATTAGTTTGTGATTGATACAGGGTAATGGGAAGGAGCAGGGCAGTGAGATTAGTTTGTGATTGATACAGGGTAATGGGAGGGAGCAGGGCAGTGGGGTTAGTTTGTGATTGATACAGGATAATGGGAGCGAGCAGGGCAGTGGGATTAGTTTGTGATTGATACAGAGTAATGGGAGGGAGCAGGGCAGTGACATTAGTTTGTGTTTGATACAGAGTAATGGGAGGGAGCAAGGCATTGAGATTAGTTTGTGATTGATACAGAGTAATGGGAGGGAGCAGGGCAGTGGGATTAGTTTGTGATTGATACAGGGTAATGGGAGGGAGCAGGGCAGTGTGATTAGTTTGTGATTGATACAGAGTAATGGGAGGGAGCAGGGCAGTGGGATATTTTGTGATTGATAAAGGATAATGGGAGGGAGCAGGGCAGTGGGATAGTTTGTGATTGATACAGGGCAATAGGAGTGAAGAAGGGTAGTGGAATTAGTTTGTGATTGATACAGCGTAATGTGAGGGAGCAAGGCAGTGGGATTAGTTTGTGATTGATACAGGGTAATGGGAGGGAGCAGGGCAGTGGGATTAGTTTGTGATTGATACAGGGCGATGGGAGGGAGCAGGGCAGTGGAATTAGTTTGTGATTGATACAGGGCAATGGGAGGGAGCAGGGCAGTGGGATTAGTTTGTGATTGATACAGGGTAATGGGAGGGAGCAGGGCAGTGGAATTAGTTTGTGATTGATACAGGGCAATGGGAGGGAGCAGGGCAGTGGGATTAGTTTGTGATTGATACAGGGTAATGGGAGGGAGCAGGGCAGTGGGATTATTTTGTGATTGATACAGGGCAATGGGAGGGAGCATGGCAGTGAGATTAGTTTGTGATTGATTCAGGGTAATGGGAGGGAGCAGGTCAGTGAGATTAGTATGTGATTGATACAGGATAATGGGAGGGAGCAGGGCAGTGGGATTAGTTTGTGATTGATACAGGATAATGGGAGGGAGCAGGGCAGTGGGATTAGTTTGTGATTGATTCAGGGTACTGGGAGGGAGCAGGGCAGTGGGATTAGTTTGTGATTGATAGAGTAATGTGAGGGTGCAGGGCAGTTTGATTAGTTTGTGATTGATACAGGGCAATGTGAGGGAGCAGGGCAGTGAGATTAGTTTGTGATTGATACAGGATAATGGGAAGGAGCAGGTCAGTGAGATTAGTATGTGATTGATAAGGGATAATGGGAGGGAGCAGTGCAGTGGGGTTAGTTTGTGATTGATACAGGATAATGGGAGCGAGCAGGGCAGTGGGATTAGTTTGTGATTGATACAGGGTAATGGGAAGGAGCAGGTCAGTGAGATTAGTATGTGATTGATAAGGGATAATGGGAGGGAGCAGGGCAGTGGGGTTAGTTTGTGATTGATACAGAGTAATGGGAGGGAGCAAGGCATTGAGATTAGTTTGTGATTGATACAGAGTAATGGGAGGGAGAAGGGCAGTGGGATTACTTTATGTTTGATGCAGGGCTATGGGAGGGAGCTGGGTAGTGGGATTAGTTTGTGATTGATACAGGGCAGTGGGATTAGTTTGTGATTGATGCAGGGCTATGGGAGGGAGCAGGGTAGTGGGATTAGTTTGTGTTTGATACAGGGTAATGGGAGGGAGCAGGGCAGTGGGATTAGTTTGTGATTGATACAGAGTAATGGGAGGGAGCAGGGCATTGAGATTAGTTTGTGATTGATACAGGGTAATGGGAGGGAGCAGGGCAGTGGGATTAGTTTGTGATTGATACAGGGTAATGGGAGGGAGCAGGGCAGTGGGATTAGTTTGTGATTGATACAGGGTAATGGGAGGGAGCAGGGCAGTGGGATAGTTTGTGATTGATACAGGATAATGGGAGGGAGCAGGGCAGTGGGATAGTTTCTGATTGATACAGGGCAATAGGAGGTAAGCAGGGCAGTGAGATTAGTTTGTGATTGATACAGGGTAATGGGAGGGAGCAGGGCAGTGGGATTAGTTTGTGATTGATACAGGGTAATGGGAGGGAGCAGGGCAGTGGGATTAGTTTGTGATTGATAGAGGGCAATGGGAGGGAGCAGGGCAGTGGGATTAGTTTGTGATTGATACAGGGTAATGGGAGGGAGCAGGGCAGTGGGATTAGTTTGTGATTGATATAGGGTAATGGGAGGGAGCAGGGCAGTGGGATTAGTTTGTGATTGATACAGGGTAATGGGAGGGAGCTGGGCAGAGGGATTAGTTTGTGATTGATACAGGGCAATGGGAGGGAGCAGGGCAGTAGGATTAGTTTGTGATTCATACAGGGTAATGGGAGGGAGCTGGGCAGTGAGATTAGTTTGTGATTGATACAGGGCAATGGGAGGGAGCAAGGCATTGGGATTAGTTTGTGATTGATACAGGGTAATGGGAGGAAGCAGGGCAGTGGGATTAGTTTGTGATTGATACAGGGTAATGGCAGTGAGCAGGTCAGTGAGATTAGTTTATGTTTGATACAGGGTAATGGGAGGGAGCCGGGCAGTGGGATTAGTTTGTTATTGATACAGGGCTATGAGAGGGAGCAGGGTAGTGGGATTAGTTTGTGATTGATACAGGGCAGTGGGATTAGTTTGTGATTGATACAGGGCTATGGGAGGGAGCAGGGTAGTGGGATTAGTTTGTGTTTGATACAGGGTAATGGGAGGGAGCAGGGCAGTGGGATTAGATTGTGATTGATTCAGGGTAATGGGAGGGAGCAGGGCAGTGGGATTAGTTTGTGATTGATACAGGGTAATGGGAGGGAGCAGGGCAGTGGAATTAGTTTGTGATTGATACAGGGTAATGGGAAGGAGCCGGGCAGTGGGATTAGTTTGTGATTGATACAGGGCTATGGGAGGGAGCAGGGCAGCGGGATTAGTTTGTGATTGATACAAGCCAATGGGAGGGAGCAGGGCAGTGGGATTAGTTTGTGATTGATACAGAGTAATGGGAGGGAGCAGGGCAGTGGGATTAGTTTGTGATTGATAGACTAATGGGAGGGAGCAGGGCAGTGGGATTAGTTTGTGATTGATACAGGGTAATGGGCGGGAGCAGGGCAGTGGGATTAGTTTGTGATTGATACAGGGTAATGGGAGGTATCAGGGCAGTGGGATTAGGTTGTGATTGATACAGGGTAATGGGAGGGAGCAGGGCAGTGGGATTAGTTTGGGGATTGATACAGGGTAATGGGAGGGAGCAGGGCATTGGGATTAGTTTGTGATTGATACAGGTTAATGGGAGGGAGCACAGCAGTGGGATTAGTTTGTGATTGATACAGGGTAATGGGAGGGTGCAGGGCAGTGGGATTAGTTTCAGATTGATACAGGGTAATGGGAGTGAGAAGGGCAGTGGGATTAGTTTGTGATTGATACAGGGTAATGGGAGGGAGCTGGGCAGTGGGATTTGTTTGTGATTGATACAGGGTAATGGGAGGGAGCAGGGCACTGGGATTAGTTGGGGATTTTACAGGGTAATGGGAGGGATCAGAAAAGTGGGATGAGATTGTGATTGATACATGGCAATGGGAGGGGGCAGGGCAGTGGGATTAGTAGGGGATTGATACAGGGCAATGGGAGGGAGCAGGGCAGTGAGATTAGTTTGTGATTGATACAGGGTAATGGGAGGGAGGAGGGCAGTTGGATTAGTTTGTGATTGATACAGGGTAATGGGAGGGAGCAGGGCAGTGGGATTAATTTGTGATTGATACAGGGCAATGGGAGGGAGCAGGGCATTGGGATTAGTTGGGGATTGATACAGGGTAATTGGAGGGAGCAGGCCGGTGGGATTAGTTTTTGATTGATACAGGGTAATGGGAGGGAGCATGGCAGTGGGATTAGTTTGTGATTGATACAGGGCAATGGGAGGGAGCAGGGCATTGGGATTAGTTGGGGATTGATACAGGCTAATGGGAGGGAGCAGGGGCAGTGAGATTAGTTTGTGATTGATACAGGGTAATGGGAGGGAGCAGGGCAGTGGGATTAGATGTGATTGATACAGGGTAATGGGACGGACCAGGGCAGTGGAATAACTTTGTGATTGATACAGGGTAATGGGAGGGAGCAGGGCAGTGGGATTAGTTTGTTGATACAGGGCAATGGGAGGGAGCAGGGCAGTGGGATTAGTATGTGATTGATACAGGGTAATGGGATGGAGCAGGCCAGTGGGATTAGTTTGTGATTGATACAGGGCAATGGGAGGGAGCAGGGCAGTGAGATTAATTTGTGATTGATACAGGGCTATGGGAGGGAGAAGGGCAGTGGGATTAGTTTTTGATTGATACAGGGTAATGGGAGGGAGCAGGGCAGTGGGATTAGTTTGTGATTGATACAGGGTAATAGGAGGAAGCAGGGCAGTGGGATTAGTTTGTGATTGATACAGGGTAATGGGAGTGAGCAGGTCAGTGAGATTAGTTTATGTTTGATACAGGGCTATGGGAGGTAGCTGGGTAGTGGGATTAATTTGTGATTGATACAGGGCAGTGGGATTAGTTTGTGATTGATACAGGGCATTGGGATTAGTTTGTGATTGATACAGGGTAATGGGAGGGAGCAGCACAGTGGGATTAGTTTGTGATTGATACAGGGCAATGGGAGGGAGCAGGGCAGTGGGATTAGTTTGTGATTGATACACGGTAATGGGAGGGAGCAGGGCAGTGGGATTAGTTTGTGATTGATACAGGGTAATGGGAGGGAGCAGGGCAGTGGGATTAGTTTCTGATTGATACACCGTAAAGGGAGGGAGCAGGGCAGTGGGATTAGTTTGTGATTGATACAGGGTAATGGGAGGGAGCCGTGCCGTGGGATTAGTTTGTGATTGATACAGGATAATGGGAGGGAGCAGGGCAGTGGGATTAGTTTGTGATTCATACAGGGCAATGGGAGGGAGCATGGCAGTGGGATTAGTTTGTGATTGATACAGGGTAATGGGAGGGAGCAGGGCAGTGGGATTAGTTTGTGATTGATACAGGGCAATGGGAGGGAGCAGGGCAGTGGGATTAGTTTGTGATTGATACAGGGTAATGGGAGGGAGCAGGGCAGTGGGATTTGTTTGTGATTGATACAGGGTAATGGGAGGGAGCAGGGCAGTGGAATTAGTTTGTGATTGATACAGGGCAATGGGAGGGAGCAGGGCAGTGGGATTAGTTTGTGATTGATACAGGGTAATGGGAGGGAGCAGGGCAGTGGGATTATTTTGTGATTGATACAGGGCAATGGGAGGGAGCATAGCAGTGAGATTAGTTTGTGATTGATTCAGGGTAATGGGAAGGAGCAGGTCAATGAGATTAGTATGTGATTGATACAGGTTAATGGGAGGTAGCAGGGCAGTGGGGTTTGTTTGTGATTGATACAGGAAAATGGGAGGGAGCAGGGCAGTGGGATTAGTTTGTGATTGATACAGGGTAATGGGAGGGAGCAGGGCAGTGGGATTAGTTTGTGATTGATACAGGGTAATGGGAGGGAGCAGGGCAGTGGGATTAGTTTGTGACTGATACAGGGTAATGCGGAGGGTGCAGGGCAGTGGGATTAGTTTGTGATTGATAGAGAGTAATGGGAGGGAGCAGGGCTGTGGGATTAGTTTGTGATTGATACAGGGCAAGGGGAGGGAGCAGGGCAGATGGATAGTTTGTGTTTGATACAGGGCAATGGGAGGGAGCAGGGCAGTGGGATTAGTTTGGGACTGATACAGGGCTATGGGAGGGAGCAGGGCAGTGGGATTAGTATGTGATTGATACATGGTTATGGGAGGGAGCAGGGCAGGGTGATTAGTTTGTGATTGATACACGGTAATGGGAGGGAGCAGGGTAGTGGTATTAGTTTGTGATTGATACAGGGCTATGGGAGGGAGCAGGGCAGTGGGATTAGTTTGTGATTGATACAGGGCAATGGGAGGGAGCAGGGCAGTGGGATTAGTTTGTGATTGATACAGGGCAATGGGAGGGTGCAGGGCAGTGGGATTAGTTTGAGATTGGTACAGGGCAATGGGAGGGAGCAGGGCAGTGGGATTTGTTTGTGATTGATACAGGATAATGGGAGGGAGCAGGGCAGTGGCATTAGTTTGTGATTGATACATGGTAATGGGAGAGAGCAGTGTAGTGGGATTAGTTTGTGATTGATACAGGCTAATGGGAGGGAGCAGGGCAGTGGGATTAGTTTGTGACTGATACAGGGTAATGTGAGGGAGCAGGGCAGTGGGATTAGTTTGTGTTTGATACAGGGCAATGTGAGGGAGCAGGGCAGTGGGATTAGTTTGTGATTGATACAGGGCAATGGGAGGGAGCAGGGCAGTGGGATTAGTTTGTGATTGATACAGGGTAATGGGAGGGAGCAGGGCAGTGGGATTAGTTTGTGATTGATACAGGGCAATGGGAGGGAGCATGGCAGTGAGATTAGTTTGTGATTGATTCAGGGTAATGGGAGGGAGCAGGTCAGTGAGATTAGTATGTGATTGATACAGGATAATGGGAGGGAGCAGGGCAGTGGGGTTTGTTTGTGATTGATACAGGATAATGGGAGGGAGCAGGGCAGTGGGATTAGTTTGTGATTGATTCAGGGTACTGGGAGGGTGCAAGGCAGTGGGATTAGTTTGTGATTGATACAGAGTAATGGGAGGGAGCAGGGCAGTGGGATTAGTTTGTGATTGATACAGGGTAATGGGAGGGAGCAGGGCAGTGGGATTAGTTTGTGATTGATACAGAGTAATGGGAGGGAGCAGGGCAGTGGGATTAGTTTGTGATTGATACAGGGTAATGGGAGAGAGCAGGGCAGTTTGATTAGTTTGTGATTGATACAGGGCAATGTGAGGGAGCAGGGCAGTGAGATTAGTTTGTGATTGATAGAGGATAATGGGAAGGAGCAGGTCAGTGAGATTAGTGTGTGATTGATAAGGGATAATGGGAGGGAGCAGGGCAGTGGGGTTAGTTTGTGATTGCTACAGGATAATGGGAGCGAGCAGGGCAGTGGGATTAGTTTGTGATTGATACAGGGTAATGGGAAGGAGCAGGTCAGTGAGATTAGTATGTGATTGATAAGGGATAATGGGAGGGAGCAGGGCAGTGGGGTTAGTTTGTGATTGACAAGGATAATGGGAGCGAGCAGGGCAGTGGCATTAGTTTGTGATTGATACAGAGTAATGGGAGGGAGCAGGGCAGTGGGATTACTTTCTGTTTGATGCAGGGTAATGGGAAGGAGCAGGTCAGTGAGATTAGTATGTGATTGATAAGGGATAATGGGAGGGAGCAGGGCAGTGGGGTTAGTTTGTGATTGACAAGGATAATGGGAGCGAGCAGGGCAGTGGCATTAGTTTGTGATTGATACAGAGTAATGTGAGGGAGCAGGGCAGTGGGATTAGTTTGTGATTGATACAGGGCAATGGGAGGGAGCAGGGCAGTGGGATTAGTTTGTGATTGATACAGGGTAATGGGAGGGAGCAGGGCAGTGGGATTAGTTTGTGTTTGATACAGGGTAATGGGAGGGAGCAGGGCAGTGTGATTAGTTTGTGATTGATACAGGATAATGGGAGGGAGCAGGGCAGTGGGATAGTTTGAGATTGATACAGGATAATGTGAGGGAGCAGGGTAGTGAGATTAGTTTGTGATTGATACAGGGTAATGGGAGGAAGCAGGGCAGTGGGATTAGTTTGTGATTGATACATGGTAATGGGAGTGAGCAGGTCAGTGAGATTAGTTTATGTTTGATACAGGGCTATGGGAGGGAGCAGGGCAGTGGGATTAGTTTGTGATTGATACAGGGCAGTGGGATTAGTTTGTGATTGATGCAGGGCTATGGGAGGGAGCAGGGTAGTGGGATTAGTTTGTGTTTGATACAGGGCAGTGGGATTAGTTTGTGATTGATACAGGGTAATGGGAGGGAGCAGGGCAGTGGGATTAGTTTGTGTTTGATACAGGGTAATGGGAGGGAGCAGGGCAGTGGGATTAGTTTGTGATTGATACAGAGTAATGGGAGGGAGCAGGGCATTGAGATTAGTTTGTGATTGATACAGGGTAATGGGAGGGAGCAGGGCAGTGGGATTAGTTTGTGATTGATACAGGGTAATGGGAGGGAGCAGGGCAGTGGGATTAGTTTGTGATTGATACAGGGCTATGGGAGGGAGCAGGTCAGTGGGATTAGTTTGTGATTGATACAAGTTAATGGGAGGGAGCAGGGCTGTGGGATTAGTTTGTGATTGATACAGGGTAATGGGAGGGAGCAGGGCAGTGGGATTAGTTTGTGATTGATACAGGGTAATGGGAGGGAGCAGGGCAGTGGGATAGTTTCTGATTGATACAGGGCAATAGGAGGTAAGCAGGGCAGTGAGATTAGTTTGTGATTGATACAGGGTAATGGGAGGGAGCAGGGCAGTGGGATTAGTTTGTGATTGATACAGGGTAATGGGAGGGAGCAGGGCAGTGGGATTAGTTTGTGATTGATACAGGGCAATGGGAGGGAGCAGGGCAGTGGGATTAGTTTGTGATTGATACAGGGTAATGGGAGGGAGCAGGGCAGTGGGATTAGTTTGTGATTGATACAGGGTAATGAGAGGGAGCAGGGCAGTGGGATTATTTTGTGATTGATACAGGGTAATGGGAGGGAGCTGGGCAGAGGGATTAGTTTGTGATTGATACAGGGCAATGGGAGGGAGCAGGGCAGTGGGATTATTTTGTGATTCATACAGGGTAATGGGAGGGAGCTGGGCAGTGAGATTAGTTTGTGATTGATACAGGGCAATGGGAGGGAGCAAGGCATTGGGATTAGTTTGTGATTGATACAGGGTAATGGGAGGAAGCAGGGCAGTGGGATTAGTTTGTGATTGATACAGGGTAATGGCAGTGAGCAGGTCAGTGAGATTAGTTTATGTTTGATACAGGGTAATGGGAGGGAGCCGGGCAGTGGGATTAGTGTGTTATTGATACAGGGCTATGGGAGGGAGCAGGGTAGTGGGATTAGTTTGTGATTGATACAGGGCAGTGGGATTAGTTTGTGATTGATACAGGGCTATGGGAGGGAGCAGGGTAGTGGGATTAGTTTGTGATTGATACAGGGTAATGGGAGAGAGCAGGGTAGTGGGATTAGTTTGTGATTGATACAGGCTAATGGGAGGGAGCAGGGCAGTGGGATTAGTTTGTGACTGATACAGGGTAATGGGAGGGAGCAGGGCACTGGGATTAGTTTGTGTTTGATACAGGGCAATGTGAGGGAGCAGGGCAGTGGGATTAGTTTGTGATTGATACAGGGCAATTGGAGGGAGCAGGGCAGTGGGATTAGTTTGTGATTGATACAGGGCAATGGGAGGGAGCAGGGCAGTGGGATTAGTTTGTGATTGATACAGGGTAATGGGAAGGAGCAGGGCAGTGGGATTAGTTTGTGATTGATACAGGGCAATGGGAGGGAGCAGGGCAGTGGGATTAGTTTGTGATTGATACAGGGCAATGGGAGGGTGCAGGGCAGTGGGATTAGTTTGTGATTGGTACAGGGCAATGGGAGGGAGCAGGGCAGTGGGATTTGTTTGTGATTGATGCAGGATAATGGGAGGGAGCAGGGCAGTGGCATTAGTTTGTGATTGATACATGGTAATGGAAGAGAGCAGGGTAGTGGGATTAGTTTGTGATTGATACAGGCTAATGGGAGGGAGCAGGGCAGTGGGATTAGTTTGTGACTGATACAGGGTAATGGGAGGGAGCAGGGCAGTGGGATTAGTTTGTGTTTGATACAGGGTAATGGGAGGGAGCTGGGCAGTGACATTAGTTTGTGATTGATACAGGGTAATGGGAGGGAGCAAGGCATTGGGATTAGTTTGTGATTGATACAGGGTAATGGAAGTGAGCAGGTCAGTGAGATTAGTTTATGTTTGATACAGGGTAATGGGAGGGAGCCGGGCAGTGGGATTAGTTTGTTATTGATACAGGGCTATGGCAGGGAGCAGGGTAGTGGGATTAGTTTGTGATTGATACAGGGCAGTGGGATTAGTTTGTGATTGATACAGGGCTATGGGAGGGAGCAGGGTAGTGGGATTAGTTTGTGTTTGATACAGGGTAATGGGAGGGAGCAGGGCAGTGGGATTAGTTTGTGATTGATTCAGGGTAATGGGAGGGAGCAGGGCAGTGGGATTAGTTTGTGATTGATACAGGGCAATGGGAGGGAGCAGGGCAGTGGGATTAGTTTGTGATTGATACAGGGCAATGGGAGGGTGCAGGGCAGTGGGATTAGTTTGTGATTGGTACAGGGCAATGGGAGGGAGCAGGGCAGTGGGATTTGTTTGTGATTGATACAGGATAATGGGAGGGAGCAGGGCAGTGGCATTAGTTTGTGATTGATACATGGTAATGGGAGAGAGCAGGGTAGTGGGATTAGTTTGTGATTGATACAGGCTAATGGGAGGGAGCAGGGCAGTGGGATTAGTTTGTGACTGATACAGGGTAATGGGAGGGAGCAGGGCAGTGGGATTAGTTTGTGTTTGATACAGGGCAATGTGAGGGAGCAGGGCAGTGGGATTAGTTTGTGATTGATACAGGGCAATTGGAGGGAGCAGGGAAGTGGGATTAGTTTGTGATTGATACAGGGCAATGGGAGGGAGCAGGGCAGTGGGATTAGTTTGTGATTGATACAGGGTAATGGGAAGGTGCAGGGCAGTGGGATTAGTTTGTGATTGATAAAGGGCTATGGGAGGGAGCAGGGCAGTGGGATTAGTTTGTGATTGATACAGGGCAATGGGAGGGAGCAGGGCAGTGGGATTAGTTTGTGATTGATACAGGGCAATGGGAGGGTGCAGGGCAGTGGGATTAGTTTGTGATTGGTACAGGGCAATTGGAGGGAGCAGGGCAGTGGGATTTGTTTGTGATTGATACAGGATAATGGGAGGGAGCAGGGCAGTGGCATTAGTTTGTGATTGATACATGGTAATGGGAGAGAGCAGGGTAGTGGGATTAGTTTGTGATTGATACAGGCTAATGGGAGGGAGCAGGGCAGTGGGATTAGTTTGTGACTGATACAGGGTAATGGGAGGGAGCAGGGCAGTGGGATTAGTTTGTGTTTGATACAGGGCAATGTGAGGGAGCAGGGCAGTGGGATTAGTTTGTGATTGATACAGGGCAATGGGAGGGAGCAGGGCAGTGGGATTAGTTTGTGATTGATACAGGGCAATGGGAGGGAGCAGGGCAGTGGGATTGCTTTCTGTTTGATACATGGTAATGGGATCGAGCAGGGCAGTGGAATTTGTTTGTGATTGATACAGGGCAATGAGATGGAGCAGGGCAGTGAGATTAGTTTGTGATTGATTCAGGGTAATGGGAGGCAGCAGGGCAGTGGGATTAGTTTGTGATTGATACAGGGTAATGTGAGGGAGCAGGTCAGTGAGATTAGTTTGTGATTGATACATAGTAATGGGAGGGAGCAGGGCAGTGGGGTTAGTTTGTGCTTGTTACAGGATAATGGGAGGGAGCAGGGCAGTGGGATTAGTTTGTGATTGATACAGGGCAATGGGAGGGAGCAGGGCAGTGGGATTAGCTTCTGTTTGATAGAGGATAATGGGAGGGAGGAGGGCAGTGGGATTAGTTTGTGATTGATACAGGGTAATGGGATGGAGCAGGGCAGTGGAATTAGTTTGTGATTGATACAGCGTAATGTGAGGGAGCAGGGCAGTGGGATTAGTTTGTGATTGATACAGGGTAATGGGAGGGAGCAGGGCAGTGGGATTAGTTTGTTTGATACAGGGTAATGGGAGGGAGCAAGGCAGTGGGATTAGTTTGTGATTGATACAGGGTAACGGGAGGGAGCAGGGCAGTGGGATTAGTTTGTGATTGATACAGGGTAACGGGAGCGAGCAGTGCAGTGGGATTAGTTTGTGATTGATACAGGGTAATGGGAGGGAGCAGGGCAGTGGGATTAGTTTGTGCTTGATACAGGGTAATGGGAGGGAGCAGGGCAGTGGGATTAGTTTGTGATTGATACAGGGCAATTGGAGGGAGCAGGGCAGTGGGATTAGTTTGTGATTGATACAGGGCATTGGGAGGGAGCAGGGCAGTGGAATTAGTTTGTGATTGATACAGGGTAATGGGAGGGAGCAGGGCAGTGGGATTAGTTTTTGATTGATACAGGGTAATGGGAGGGAGCATGGCAGTGGGATTAGTTTGTGATTGATACATGGCAATGGGAGGGAGCAGGGCAGTGAGATTAGTTTGACATTGATTCAGGGTAATGGGAGGGAGCAGGTCAGTGAGATTAGTATGTGAGTGATACAGGATAATGGGAGGGAGCAGGGCAGTGGGTTTAGTTTGTGATTGATACAGGGTAATGGGAGGGAGCAGGGCAGTGGGATTAGTTTGTGATTGATACAGGGTAATGGGAGGGAGCAGGGCAGTGGGATTAGTTTGTGATTGATACAGGGTAATGGGAGGGAACAGGGCAGTGGGATTAGTTTGTGATTGATACAGGGTAATGGGAGGGAGCAGGGCAGTGGGATTATTTTGTGATTGATACAGGGTAATGGGAGGGAGCAGGGCAGTGGGATTATTTTGTGATTGATACAGGGTAATGGGAGGGAGCAGGGCAGTGGGATTATTTTGTGATTGATACAGGGTAATGGGAGGGAACAGGGCAGTGAGATAAGTTTGTGATTAATACAGCGCTTTGGGGATTTCGCAGGACAGTTATTTTGCATTAATACAGGGCTATGGGCAAATGAGTGAATCCATTCGATATATTTTCACTTGAGACTGAGCTTAATCGGAACGCTTTGAGATCGAACGAGCAATGTAGCAGCTGGGCTGGATGATTGCCGTTCTCTGCCAATAAACTGCTGCATATTTTCATGACGCCTCTTTCTGGTTGTCATCTGACCTGGGATATTATCCTTCTTTCAGTGTCAAACTGTCTCCGGTCTCCACCAAACCATTCCCACAACTGTAACAAATCTGACTGTCACTTACCCCAGCACAGGCACACCAAGAAAGCCAGCAGCCCCTTCATCCTCTGCTGCACTGCCATTCTATCAGATAGAGAGAGAATGTGCACATCTAGCTTCCTCATTCTGCTCTTGTGAAATATTGTAATTTGTCAATTACACTTCCTCAGTGTAGATGTTTCTGTAAAGGGGACTTCCTGCCTTTCACATTCAACTGCTACATTGCCAAGGGTCAAATAAAGGCCTCTCTGTCCCATCAAACACTCCCAGGGCAGGTGCAGCACCGGGTTAGGTTAAGAGTAAAGCTCCCTCTACTCTGTCCCCATCAAACACTCCCCAGACAAGTACAGCACGGGGTTAGATACAGAGTAAAGTTCCCTCAACACTGTCCCCATCAAACACTCCCAGGACAGGTACAGCACGGGGTTAGATACAGAGTAAAGCTCCCTCTACACTGTCCCCATCAAACACTCCCAGGACAGGTACAGAACGGGGTTAGATACAGCGAAAAGCTCCCTCTACACTGTCCCCATCAAACACTCCCAGGACAGGTACAGCACGGGGTTAGATACAGAGTAAATCTCCCTCTACACTGTCCCCATCAAACACTCCCAGGACAGGTACAGCACGGGGTTAGATACAGAGTAAAGCTCCCTCTACACTGTCTCCATCAAACACTCCCAGGACAGGTACAGCACGGGGTTAGATACAGAGTAAAGCTCCCTCAACACTGTCCCCATCAAACACTCCCAGGACAGGTACAGCACGGAGTTAGATACAGAGTAAAGCTCCCTCTACACTGTCCCCATCAAACACTCCCAGGACAGGTACAGTACAGGGTTAGATACAGAGTAAAGCTCCCTCAACACTGTCCCCATCAAACTCTCCCAGGACAGGTACAGCACGGTGTTAGATACAGAGTAAAGCTCCCTCTACACTGTCCCCATCAAACACTCACAGGACAGGTACAGCACGGGGTTAGATACAGAGTAAAGCTCCCTCAACACTGTCCCCATCAAACACTCCCAGGACAGGTACAGCACGGGGTTAGATACAGAGTAAAGCTCCCTCTACACTGTCCCCATCAAACACTCACAGGACAGGTACAGCACGGGGTTAGATACAGAGTAAAGCTCCCTCAACACTGTCCCCATCAAACACTCCCAGGACAGGTACAGCACGGGGTTAGATACAGAGTAAAGCTCCCTCTACACTGTCCCCATCAAACACTCCCAGGACAGGTCCAGCATAGGGTTAGATACAGAGTAAAGCTCCCTCTGCACTGTCCCCATCAAACACTCCCAGGACCGGTACAGCACAGGGTTAGATACAGAGTAAAGCTCCCTCTACACTGTCCCCATCAAACACTCCCAGGACAGGTGCAACACGGGGTTAGATACAGAGTAAAGCTCCCTCTGCACTGTCCCCATCAAACACTCCCAGGACAGGTCCAGCATAGGGTTAGATACAGAGTAAAGCTCCCTCTACACTGTCCCCATCAAACACTCCCAGGACAGGTGCAACACGGGGTTAGATACAGAGTAAAGCTCCCTCTACACTGTCCCCATCAAACACTCCCAGGACAGGTACAGCACGGGGTTAGATACAGAGTAAAGCTCCCTCTACACTGTCCCCATCAAACACTCCCAGGACAGGTACAGCACGGGGTTAGATACAGAGTAAAGCTCCCTCTATACTGTCCCCATCAAACACTCCCAGGACAGGTGCAACACGGGGTTAGATACAGAGTAAAGCTCCCTCTACACTGTCCACATCAAACACTCCCAGGACAGGTACAGCACGGGGTTAGATACAGAGTAAAGCTCCCTCTACACTGTCCCCATCAAACACTCCCAGGACAGGTACAGCACGGGGTTAGATACAGAGTAAAGCTCCCTCTACACTGTCCCCATCAAACACTCCCAGGACAGGTACAGCACGGGGTTAGATACAGAGTAAAGCTCCCTCTACACTGTCCCCATCAAACACTCCCAGGACAGGTACAGCACGGGGTTAGATACAGAGTAAAGCTCCCTCTACACTGTCCCCATCAAACACTCCCAGGACAGGTACAGCACGGGGATAGATACAGAGTAAAGCTCCCTCTACACTGTCCCATCAAACACTCCCAGGACAGGTACAGCACGAGGTTAGATACAGAGTAAAGCTCCCTCTACACTGTCCCTATCAAACACTCCCAGGACAGGTACAGCACGAGGTTAGATACAGAGTAAAGCTCTGTACCACCCCAGTAGTAACAGGTAATGCAGCGGGTACAGAGAAGGAGGAACTTAAAACAGTCACCATCACAAGAGAAAAAGTACTGGGCAAACTGTTGGGATTAACAAAATGATTTGGAGGAAAATGTAACTGGGCTAATTAGTAAGTTTGCAGACGACACCAAGGTTGGAGAGGTTGCAGATAGTGAAGAAGATTGTCAAAGGATACAACGGGATATAGATTGGTTGGAGACTTGGGCGGAGAAATGGCAGATGGAGTTTAATCCGGACAAATGCGAGGTAATGCATTTTGGAAGGTCTAATACAGGCAGGAATTGCGCAGTATATGTCAGAACCCTTAAGTGCATCGACGGGCAGAGGGATCTGGGTATACAGGTCCACAGGTCACTGAAAGTGGCAACGCAGGTGGATAAGGTAGTCAGGAAGGCATATGCCATGCTTGCCTTCATCAGCAGGGGTATTGAGTATAAAAGCTGGGAAGTCATGCTGCAGCTGTATAGAACATGGTTAGGCCACATTTGGAATATTGTGTGCAATTCTGGTCGCCACATTACCAGAAGGATATGGAGGCGTTGGAGAGGGTGCAGAGGAGGTTTACCAGGATGCTGCCTGGTCTGGAGGTTATTAGCTATGAGGAGAGGTTGGAGAAACTTGGATTGTTCTCACTAGAGCGATGGAGATTGAGGGGCGACTTGATAGAAATTTACAAAATTATGAGTGGCATGGACAGAGTAGATAGTCAGAAGCTTTTTCCCAGGGAGGAAGAGTCAATTACTAGGGGACATAGATTTAAGGTGAGAGGAGAAAACTATAGAGGAGATGTGTGGGGCAAGTATTTTACACAGAGGGTAGTGAGTGTCTGGAATTCGCTGCCAGAGGAGGTGGTGGAAGCAGGTACGATAGTGGGGTTTAAGAGGCAGCTTGACAAATACATGAATAGGATGGGAATAGAGGGATACGGACCCGGAAGTGCAAAATGTTTTAGTTTGACAGGCAATATGATTGGCGCAGGCTTGGAGGGCCGAAGGGCCTGTTCCTGTGCTGTACTTTTCTTTGTTCTAAAGAGTGACAAGTCCCCAGGACTTGATGGCCTACATCCTCGGGTCTTAAAGGAAGTGGCAGCGGAGATAGTAGATGCATTGGTAATAATATTCCAAAACTCCCTGGAGTCTAGAAAGGTTCCAGTGGATTGGAAAATTGCTAATATAACGCCCTTATTCAAAAAGAGGGGGAGGCAGAAAGTAGGAAACTATAGACCAGTTAGTTTAACGTCTGTCACTGGGAAATTGTTGGAATACATTATTAAGGAAGTAGTAATGGGGCATTTGGAAAGTCAGAATGCAATCCATCAGAGTCAGCATGGTTTTATGAAGAGTAAATCATGTTTGACTAATTTGCTAGAGTTCTTTGAAGACGTGACAAGCAAAGTGGATAATGGAGGTCCTATAGATGTGGTATATCTGGACTTCCAGAAGGCCTTTGATAAGGTGCTGCACAAAAGCTTAATACACAAGATAAGATCACACAGAGTGAGGGGTAATATATTAGCTTGGATAGAGGATTGGCTAACCAACAGAAAGCAGAGAGTCGGGATAAATGGGTCTTTTTCTGGGTGGCGAGCTGTAACTAGTGGGGTGCCACAGAGTTCGGTCCTTGGGCCCCAACTATTTACAATCTACGTGAATGACTTGGATTCAGGTATAGAAGGGACTATAGCTAAATTTGCAAATGACACCAAAATAGGTGGGAAAGTAAGTTGTAATGAAGACATAAGAAATTTACAAATGGATATGGACAGGTGAGGTGAATGGGCCAACATTTGGCAGATGGAGTTTAACGTGGATAAGTGTGATGTTACCCATTTTGATTTGAAAAATAAAGGCGAATTATTATTTGAAGGGAGAAAAACTTCAGAATGTTTCGGTGCAGAGGGACCTGGGTGTCCTCATGCATGAATCACTGAAAGCTAGTATACAGGTTCAGCAGGTAATAAGGAAGGAGAATGGAATTTTAGCATTTATTGCTAAATGAATAGTGTTAAAATAGGGAAGTGTTGTTGCAACTGTACAAGGCATTGGTGAGGCCACACCTGGAGTGCTGTGCACAGTTTTGGTCCCCTTACTTGAGAAAGGATGTAGTTGCATTGGAGGCAGTTCAGAGGGGGTTCACTAGATTGATTCCAGAGATGCAGCGCTTGCCTTATGGGAAGAGAGTGAGCAGTTTAGGCCTAAACGCACAAGAGCTTAGAAATATGAGAGAAGATCTAGTTGAGGTATAAAAGATGCTAAAGGGGATAGAAAAAGTAGATGTGGAGTGGATGTTTCCCCTTGTGAGGGATTCTAGAATGAGAGGCCATAATTTTAGGCTAAGGGGTGGTAGATTTAAATCAGGGATAAGGAGGAATTACTTTGCTCAATGGGTCGTGAATCTGTGGAATTCACTACCTCAGAGTGCAGTGGATGCCGGGACGCTGAATAAGTTTAAGGAGGAGATAAACAGATTTTTAATTAGTAACGGGTTGAAAGGTTATGGGGAGTGGGTGGGAAATTGGAGTTGAGGCTGAAATGAGATCAGCTATGATCATATCGAATGGCGGGGCAGGCTCGAGGGGCTGAATTGCCGACTCCTGCTCCTAGTTCTTATTTACTATGTATGAAAGCAGGTGGCCATGGAAATAATGGATGTCATCTTCCAAACCTCTGTGGATTCTGGAACAGTTCCGGCAGAGTGGAGGGTCTCACGTGTAACCCCACTATTTAAAAAAGGAGAGAGGGAGGGAGAAAACAGCAAACTGCAGACCAGTTAGCCGAACATCAGCGGGAGGGAAAATGCTCGAGTCTGTGATAAAGGATGTGATAACAGGACACTTAGAAAATATCAACGGGATTAGACAAAGTCAACATGGATTTATGAAAGGGAAATAGTGTTTGGCAAACCTACTGGAGTTTTTTCAGAACATAACTAGCAGAATGGATAAGGGAGAACAAGCGGATGTGGTGTGTTTGGATTTTCAGTAAGTTTTTGATAAAGTCCCACTTTAAGAGGTTAGTGTGCAAAATAAAAGCATGTGGGATTGGGGGTAAAATATTGGCATTGATTGAGAATTAGGTAACAGACAGGAAACTGAGACTAGGAATAAATGGGTATTTTTCAGAGTGGCAGGTGGGATACCACAGGGATCAGTGCTTGGGGCCCAGCTATTCACAATATATATTAATTACTGGATGAGGGAACAAATGCAATATCTCCAAGTTTGCTGATGACACAAAAATTGATGGGAATGGTTGTGATGAAGAGGATGTTCAGAGGCTTCAAGGTGATTTAAACAGGCTGAGTGAATGAGCAAATATATGGCAGATGTGGATAAATGTGAAGCTATTCATTTTGTCAGGAAAAACAGAATGGCACAGTATTATTTAAATGGTGATTCACAGAGTCACAGAATCACAGTGCACAAGAGGCCCTTCAGCCCATCGAGTCTGCACCGACATGTGAGAAACACCTGACCTCCCTATCTAATCCCATTAACCAGCACTTGGCCTATAGCCTTGAATGTTATGACATGCCAAGCGCTCATCCAGGTACTTTTTAAAGGATGTGAGGCAACCCACCTCCACCACCCTCCCAGGCAGCGCATTCCAGACCGTCACCACCCTCTGGGTAAAAAGGTTTTTCCTCACATCCCCCCTAAACCTCCTGCCCCTCACCTTGAACTTATGTCCCCTCGTGACTGACCCTTCAACTAAGGGGAACAGCTGCTCCCTATCCACCCTGTCCATGCCCCTCAATCTTGTACACCTCGATAAGGTCACCCCTCAGTCTTCTCTGCTCCAACAAAAACAACCCAAGTCTATCCAACCTCTCTTCATAACTTAAATGTTTCATCCCAGGCAACATCCTGGTGAATCTCCTCTGCACCCCCTCCAGTGCACTCACATCCTTCCTATAATGTGGCAACCAGAACTGCATACAGTACTCCAACTGTGGCCTCACCAAGGTTCTATACAACTCCAACATGACCTCCCTACTTTTGTCATCTATGCCCTGATTGATAAAGGCAAGTGTCCCATATGCCTTTTTCACCACCCCACTAACATGCCCCTCTGCCTTCAGAGATCTATGGACACACACACCAAGGTCCATTTGTTCCTCAGCACTTCCTAGTGTCATGACATTCATTGAATACTTCCTTGTCAAATTATTCCTTCCAAAGTGTATCACCTCACACTTTTCAGGGTTAAATTCCATCTGCCACTTATCTGCCCATTTGACCATCCCGTCTATATCTTCCTGTAGCCCAAGACACTGAACCTCACTGTTAACCACCCGGCCAATCTTTGTGTCATCCGCAAACTTACTAATCCTAACCCTACATAGTCATCTATGTCGTTTATATAAATGATGAATAATAGGGGACCCAGCACAGATCCCTGTGGTACACCACTGGACACAGGTTTCCAGTCACTAAAGCAGCCTTCTGTCATCACCCTCTGTCTCCTACAACTAAGCCAATTTTGAATCCACGTCATCAAATTATCCTGTATCCCATGTGCATTTGCCTTCTTTATAAGTCTCCCATGTGGGACCTTGTCAAAGGCTTTGCTGAAATCCATATAAACTACATCAACTGCACTACCCTCATCTACACACCTGGTCACCTGCTCATAAAATTCAATCAAACTTGTTAGGCATGACCTCCCTCTGACAAAGCCATGCTCTGATCAAACCTTGCCTCTCAGAGTGGAGATAGATACTCTCCTTCAGAACCTTCTCCAATAGTTTCCCTACCACTGACGTGAGACTCACTGGCCTGTAGTTCCCTGGCTTATCTCTACAACCCTTCTTAAATAGCGGAACCACATTAGCTGTTCTCCAGTCCTCTGGCGGTTTTTCCGTGGGCAGAGAGGAATTAAAAATTTACATCAGAGTCCCTGTGATCTCCTCCATTGCCTCCTTCAGCAGTCTGGGACACAAATCATCCAGGGCTGGAGATATGGCGATTGTTAAGCCTGCCAACACCTCCAATGTCACCTTGTCACTCCCTATATCAATTTGTTCAAGAACCTCACAATCTCTCTCCCTGAGTTCAATACCTTGGTCCCAAATGGGCCTTACTCTTTCCTTGGTTATCCTCTTCCCATTGATATACTTAGAGGATACCTTGGGATTTTCCCATCTTTTACCAGGCAAAGTTTTCTCATATCCCCTCTTTGCTCTCCCAATTGCTCTCTTAAGCTCCACCCTGCACTGTCTGTATTCCACTAATGCCTCTGCTGATTTGCTTCCCTTGTACCTGCTAAAAGCCTCTCTTTTCCTTCTCATCATAACACTGACTCCAGCGTCACTCTAAGGTTTCCATATAGCTCACAGTGTTTGCTATAGGGAAACCGTAGAGAACCAATGGAGTCTGTGTGGGACAAAGGGAAACCGTAGAGAGGCACTGGAGTCAGGTCAGTGTGGGCTATAGAGAAACCGTAGAGAGCCGCTGGACTCAGTGTGGGATATACGAAAATCCGAAAGAGCCACTGGAGTCAGTGTGGGATATAGGGAAACCATAGAGAGACATTGGAGTCAGTGTGGGATATAGGGAAACCATAGAGAGACATTGGAGTCAGTGTGGGATATAGGGAAACTGTAGAGAGCCATTGGAGACAGTGTGGGCTATAGGGAAACTGTAGAGAGCCATTGGAGACAGTGTGGGCTATAGGGAAACAGTAGAGAGCCACTGGAGACAGTGTGGGCTATAGGGAAACAGTAGAGAGACGCTGGAGTCAGTGTTTGCTATGGGGAAACCATAGAGAGACACTGGAATCAGTGTGGGAAAAAGTGAAACCATGGAGAGCCACTGGAGGCAGTGAGGCACATAGGGAAACCGTAGAGAGGTCATTGTGTGATATAGGGAAACTGTAGAGAGCCAAAGGAGTCAGTGTGGACTATAGGGGCAACGTAGAGAGCCACTGGAGTCAGTGTGGGCTATAGGGAAACCGTAGAGAGCCACTGGACATATTGTGGGCTATAGGAAAATCCAAAAGAGCCACTGGAGTCTGTGTGGTCTATAGGGAATCCATAGAGAGCCACTGGAGACAGTGTGGGCTGTAGGGAAACTGTAGAGAGTGGCTGAACTCAGTGTGGGATAAAATGAAACCCTTGAGAGCCACTGGAGGCAGTGTGGATTATGGGGAAATTGTAGAGAGCCATTGGAGTCTGTGTGGACTATAGCGAAACCGTAGAGAGCCACTGCAGTCACGGTGGCCATAGAGAAACCGTAGAGAGCTACTAGAGTCAGTGTGGGCTATAGGGAAACCGTAGAGAGCTACTAGAGTCAGTGTGGGCTATAGGGAAACCGTAGAGAGCCAATGGTGTCACTGTGGGACATAGGGATACCGTAGAGAGCCGCTTGAGTCAGTGTGGACTATAGGGAAACCGTAGAGAGCCACTGGAGTCAGTGTGGGATATAGGGAAACCATAGAGAGCCACTGGAGTCAGTGTGGGCTAGAGGGAAACCGTAGAGATCCACTGGAGTCAGTGTGTGATATAGGGAAACCATAGAGAGCCACTGGAGTCAGTGTGGGCTAGAGGGAAACCGTAGAGAGCCACTGGAATCAGTGTGGGATATAGCAAAACCGTAGAGATCCACTGGAGTCAGTGTGGGATATAGGGAAACCATAGAGAGCCACTGGAGTCAGTGTGGACTATAGGGAAACCGTGGAGAGCCACTGGAGACAGTGCGGGCTTTAGGGAAATCATAGAGGGCAGCTGGAGTCAGTGTGGTCTTTAGGGAAACTGTAGAGGGTCAATGGAGTAAGGTGTGGACCATAGGGAAAGCATAGAGACCCACTGTTGTCAGTGTGGACTATAGGGAAACCGCAGAGAGCCTCTGGAGTCAGTGTGGACTACAGGGAAACCGTAGAGAGCCTCTGGAGTCAGTGTGGACTACAGGGAAACCGCAGAGAGCCTCTGGAGTCAGTGTGGACTACAGGGAAACCGTAGAGAGCCTCTGGAGTCAGTGTGGACTACAGGGAAACCGCAGAGAGCGAATGGTGTCAGTGTGGATATAGGAAAACCGTAGAGAGCATCTGTTGTCAGAGTGGACTACAGGGAAAACTTAGAGAGCTGCTGGAGTCAGTGTGGACTACAGAGAAACCGCAGAGAGCAGGTGGAGACAGTGTGGGCTATAGGGAAACCGTAGAGAGAAGGTGGAGACAGTGTGGGCTATAGGGAAACCGCAGAGAGCAGATGGAGACAGTGTGGGCTATAGGGAAACCGTAGGGAGCCACTGGAGTCAGTGTGGGTTATAGGGAAACCGTAGTGAGCCGCTGGAGTCAGTGGGGGATATAGTGAAAACCTATAGAGCCGCTAGAGTCAGTGTAGGCTTTAGGGAAACCATAGAAAGCCACTGCAGTCAGTGTGGGCTATGGGGAAACCGTAGAGAGATGCTGGAGTCAGTGTGGGCTATAGGGAAACCGTAGAGAGCCACTGAAGTCAGTGTGGACTATAGGGAAACCGCAGAGAGCGAATGGTGTCAGTGTGGATATAGGAAAACCGTAGAGAGCATCTGTTGTCAGAGCGGACTACAGGGAAAACTTAGAGAGCCTCTGGAGTCAGTGTGGACTACAGGGAAACCGCAGAGAGCAGGTGGAGACAGTGTGGGCTTTAGGGAAACCATAAAGGGCCACTGGAGTCAGTGTGGACCACAGGGAAACCGTACAGAGCCAATGGGGTCAGTGTGGGCTAAAGGAACACCGTATAGAGCCGCTGGAAAGAGTGTGGGATATAGGGAAACCATAGAGAGCCACTGGAATCAGTGTGGGCTATAGGGAAACCGTACAGAGCCAATGCGGTCAGTGTGGGCTAAAGAAAAACCATAGAGAGCTGCTGGAAAGAGTGTGGGATATAGGGAAACCATAGAGAGCCACTGGAGTCAGTGTGGGCTATAGGGAAACCGTAGGGAGCCACTGGAGTCAGTGTGGGTTATAGGGAAAACGTAGTGAGCCGCTGGAGTCAGTGGGGGATATAGCGAAAACTTATAGAGCCGCTAGAGTCAGTGTAGGCTTTAGGGAAACCGTAGAAAGCCACTGCAGTCAGTGTGGGCTATAGGGAAACCGTAGAGAGATGCTGGAGTCTGTGTGGGCTACAGGGAAACCGTAGAGAGCCACTGAAGTCATTGTGGGATAAAGGGAAACTGGAGAGAGGCGCTGGAGTCCGTGTGGACTATAGGGAAACCGTAGAGAGCAGCTGGACACAGTGTGGGCTTTAGGGAACCCGTAGAGGGCCACAGGAGTCAGGTGTGGACTATAAGGAAACTGTAGAGAGCCATTGGAGTCAGTGTGTGATATAGGGAATCCGTAGAGAGCCACTGGGGTCAGTGTGGGATACAGGGAATCCATAGAGAGCCACTGGGGACAGTGTGGGATATAGGGAAGCCGTGGAGAGCCAATGGAGTCACTGTGGAAAATAGGGAAAATGCAGCCATCCACTGGAGACAGTGTGGACTATAGGGAACTTGTAGAGAGCTACAGGGGTCAGTGTGGACTAGAGGGAAACCGGAGAGAGCCAGTAGAGTCAGTGTGTGATAAAGGGAAACCGTAGTGAGCCACTGGAGTCAGTGTGGGCTATAGGGAAACCGTAGTGAGCCACTGGAGTCAGTGTGGGCTATAGGGAAACCGTAGTGAGCCACTGGAGTCAGTGTGGGCTATAGGGAAACCGTAGTGAGCCACTGGAGTCAGTGTGGGCTATAGGGAAACTGTAGTGAGCCTCTGGTGTCAGTGTGGATTATAGGGAAACCGTACAGAGCCACTGGAGTCCGAGTGGACCACAGGGAAACTGTTGTGAGCCACTGGAGTCACGGTGGCCATAGAGAAACTGTAAAGAGCTACTAGAGTCAGTGTGGGCTATAGGGAAATCGTAGAGAGCCACTAGAGTCAGTGTGGGATATAGGGAAAACGTGGAGAGCTGCTGCAGTGAGTGCGGGCTTTAGGAAAACCGTAGTGAGCCGCTGGAGTCAGTGTGTGATATAGGGAAACCGTAGAGAGCCACTGGAGTCAGTGTGTGATATAGGGAAACTGTAGAGAGCCACTGGGGACAGGGTGGTCTATAGGGAAATCGTAGAGAGCAGCTGGAATCAATGTGGGATATAGCGAAGCCATAGTGAGCCACTGCAATCAATGTGGGATATACGGAAACCGTAGAGAGCCACTGGAGTCAGAGTGGGCTATAGGGAAACCGTAGAGAGCCACTGGAGTCAGAGTGGGCTATAGGGAAACCGTAGAGAGCCACTGGGGTCAGTGTGGGCTATAGGAAAACCATAGCAAGCCGCTGGAATCAGTGTGGGATATAGCGAAGCCATAGAGAGCCACTGGAGTTAGTGTGGACTATAGGGAAACCGTAGAGAGCTACTGGAGTCAGTGTGGGCTATAGGGACAACATAGAGAGACACTGGAGTCAGTGTGGGCTATATGGAAACCGTAGAGAGCCACTGGAGTCAGGGTGGACTATGGAGAAACCATAGAGAGCCAATGGGATCAGTGTGGACTACAGGGAAACCTTAGAGAGCCATTAGAGACAGTGTGTGATATAGGAAAACCGTAGAGAGCCACTGGAATCAGTGTGGACTATAGGGAAACCTTAGAGAGCCACTGCAGTAAGTGTGGGCTATAGGGAAACTGTTGAGAGCTGCTGAAGTCAGGTGTGGACTATAACGAAACCGTAGGGACACAGTGGACTCAGTGTGGGCTATAGGGAAACCGTAGAGAGCAGGTGAAGACAGTGTGGGCTATAGGGAAACCGCAGAGAGCAGGTGGAGACAGTGTGGGCTTTAGGGAAACCATAAAGGGCCACTGGAGTCAGTGTGGACCACAGGGAAACCGTACAGAGCCAATGGGGTCAGTGTGGGCTAAAGGAACACCGTATAGAGCCGCTGGAAAGAGTGTGGGATATAGGGAAGCCGTAGAGAGCCACTGGAATCAGTGTGGGCTATAGGGAAACCGTAGTGAGCCACTGGAGTCTGTGTGTGATATAGGGAAACCGTAGTGAGCCGCTGGAGTCAGTGGGGGATATAGCGAAACCTTAGAGAGCTGCTAGAGTCAGTGTAGGCTTTAGGGAAACCGTAGAAAGCCACTGCAGTCAGTGTGGGCTACGGGGAAACCGTAGAGAGCCACTGAAGTCATTGTGGGATAAAGGGAAACTGGAGAGAGGCGCTGGAGTCCGTGTGGACTATAGGGAAACCGTAGAGAGCCACTGGAGTCAGTGTGGGCTTTAGGGAAACCGTAGAGAGCCGCTGGAGTCAGTGTGGGCTATAGGGAAACCGTAGAGAGATGCTGAAGACTGTGTGGGCTATAGGGAAACCGTAGAGAGCCACTGGGGACAGTGTGGGATACAGGGAATCCATAGAGAGCCACTGGGGTCAGTGTGGGATACAGGGAAGCCGTGGAGAGCCATTGGAGTCAGTGTGGAAAATAGGGAAAATGCAGCCATCCACTGGAGACAGTGTGGACTATAGGGAACTTGTAGAGAGCTACAGGGGTCAGTGTGGACTAGAGGGAAACCGGAGAGAGCCAGTACAGTCAGTGTGTGATAAAGGGAAACCGTAGTGAGCCACTGGAGTCAGTGTGGGCTATAGGGAAACCGCTGAGAGCTGCCGAAGTCAGTGTGTGATATAGGGAAACCGTAGAGAGCCACTGGAGTCTGTGTGGACTATAGGGAAACCGTAGTGAGCCACTGGAGTCAGTGTGGGCTATAGGGAAACCGTAGAGAGCCACTGGAGTCAGTGTGGGCTATAGGGAAACCGTAGAGAGCCAATGGAGTCAGTGTGGGCTAGAGGGAATCCGTAGAGAGCCATTGGAGTCAGTGTGGAAAATAGGGAAAATGCAGCCATCCACTGGAGACAGTGTGGACTATAGGGAACTTGTAGAGAGCTACAGGGGTCAGTGTGGACTAGAGGGAAACCGGAGAGAGCCAGTAGAGTCAGTGTGTGATAAAGGGAAACCGTAGTGAGCCACTGGAGTCAGTGTGGGCTATAGGGAAACTGTAGAGAGCCACTGGAGTCAGTGTGTGATATAGGGAAACCGTAGAGAGCCACTAGAGGCAGTGTGGGCTATAGGGAAACTGTAGAGAGCCACTGGAGTCAGTGTGGACTATAGGGAAACCGCAGAGAGCCACTAGAGGCAGTGTGGACTATAGGGAAACCGTAGAGAACAACTGGAGTCAGTGTGGGATATAGGGAAACCGCAGAGAGCCACTAGAGGCAGTGTGGGATATAGGGAAACCGTAGAGAGCCACTGGAGTCAGTGTGGGATATAGGGAAACCGCAGAGAGCCACTAGAGGCAGTGTGGGATATAGGGAAACCGTAGAGAGCCACTGGAGTCAGTGTGGGATATAGGGAAACCGCAGAGAGCCACTGGAGTCAGTGTGGACTATAGGGAAACTGTAGAGAGCCACTGGAGTCAGTGTGGGATATAGGGAAACCGTAGAGAGCCACTAGAGGCAGTGTGGGATATAGGGAAACCGTAGAGAGCCACTGGAGTCAGTGTGGGATATAGGGAAACCGCAGAGAGCCACTAGAGGCAGTGTGGGATATAGGGAAACCGTAGAGAGCCACTGGAGTCAGTGTGGGATATAGGGAAACCGTAGAGAGCCACTGGAGTCAGTGTGGACTATAGGGAAACCGTAGAGAGCCACTGGAGTCAGTGTGGGATATAGGGAAACCGCAGAGAGCCACTGGAGTCAGTGTGGACTATAGGGAAACTGTAGAGAGCCACTGGAGTCAGTGTGGGATATAGGGAAACCGTAGAGAGCCACTAGAGGCAGTGTGGACAAAAGGAAAACTGTAGAGAGCCAATTGAGTCACTGTGGGATATAGGGATGCCGTAGAGAGCTGCTCGAGTCAGTGTGGGATATAGAGATACCGTAGAGATCCACTGGAGTCAGTGTGGACTATAGGGAAGCCGTAGAGAGCCACTGGAGTCAGTGTGGGCGATAGGGAGACCATAGAGAGCAGCTGGAGTCAGTGTGGGATATAGGAAAACCGTAGAGAGCCACTGGAGACAGTGTGGGATATAGGGAAAACATAGCGAGGCACTGGAATCAGTGTGGGATATAGCGAAGCCATAGAGAGCCACTGGAGTCAGGGTGGACTATAGGGAAACCGTAGTGAGCCACTGGAGTCAGTGTGGGCTATAGGGAAACCGTAGTGAGCCACTGGAGTAAGTGTGTGATATAGGGAAACCGTAGAGAGCCACTGGAGTCAGTGTGGGCTAGAGGGAATCCGTAGAGAGCCATTGGAGTCAGTGTTGAAAATAGGGAAAATGCAGCCATCCACTGGAGACAGTGTGGACTATAGGGAACTTGTAGAGAGCTACAGGGGTCAGTGTGGACTAGAGGGAAACCGGAGAGAGCCAGTAGAGTCAGTGTGTGATAAA
Source organism: Isurus oxyrinchus (assembly GCA_026770705.1). Taxonomy (NCBI): domain Eukaryota; kingdom Metazoa; phylum Chordata; class Chondrichthyes; order Lamniformes; family Lamnidae; genus Isurus; species Isurus oxyrinchus. Next base: position 237,880 of record JANJGN010000501.1, on the reverse strand, counting down.
GGGAAACCGTAGTGAGCCACTGGAGTCAGTGTGGGCTATAGGGAAACTGTAGAGAGCCACTGGAGTCAGTGTGTGATATAGGGAAACCGTAGAGAGCCACTAGAGGCAGTGTGGGCTATAGGGAAACTGTAGAGAGCCACTGGAGTCAGTGTGGGATATAGGGAAACCGCAGAGAGCCACTAGAGGCAGTGTGGGATATAGGGAAACCGTAGAGAGCCACTGGAGTCAGTGTGGGATATAGGGAAACCGCAGAGAGCCACTGGAGTCAGTGTGGACTATAGAGAAACTGTAGAGAGCCACTGGAGTCAGTGTGGGATATAGGAAAACCGTAGAGAGCCACTGGAGACAGTGTGGGATATAGGGAAAACATAGCGAGGCACTGGAATCAGTGTGGGATATAGCGAAGCCATAGAGAGCCGCTGGAGTCAGTGTAGGCTATAGGGAAACCGTGGAGAGCCACTAGAGACAGTGTGGGATTTAGGGAAACCTTAGCGAGCCGCTGGAGTCAGTGTGGGATTTAGGGAAACCTTAGCGAGCCGCTGGAGTCAGTGTAGGCTATCGGGAAACCACAGAGAGCAACCGCAGTCAGTGTGGGTTATGGGGAAAGCGTAGACAGCCGCTGCAGTCTGTGTGGGCTTTAGGGAACCCGTAGAGAGCTGCTGAAGTCACTGTGGAATATAGGGAAACCCTTGAGAGCCGCTAGAGACAGTGTGGGCTATAGGGAAACCGTACAGAGCCACTGGAGTCAGTGAGGGATATAGCGAATTCTTAGAGACACACTGGGGTCAACTGTGGGCTATAGGGAAATAGTAGAGGCACATTCGGGTCAACTGTGGGCTATAGGGAAAGAGTAGAGGCACATTCGGGTCAACTGTGGGCTATAGGGAAAGAGTAGAGACACATCGGGGTCAACTGTGGGCTATAGGGAAAGAGTAGAGACACATCGGGGTCAACTGTGGGCTTTTGGGAAAGTGTAGCGACACATTGGGTTCAACTATGGGCGATAGGGAAAGTGTAGAGACACATTGGGTTCAACTATGGGCGATAGGGAAAGTGTAGAGACACATTGGGGTCAACTGTGGGCTATAGGGAAAGTGTAGAGACACAATTGGGTCAACTGTGAGCTATAGGGAAAGTGTAGAGACACAATTGGATCAACTGTGGGCTATAGGGAAAGTGTAGAGACACATTGGGGTCAACTGTGGGCTATAGGGAAAGTGTAGAGACACAATTGGGTCAACTGTGGGCTATAGGGAAAGTGTAGAGACACATTGGGGTCAACTGTGGGCTATAGGGAAAGTGTAGAGACACAACTGGGTCAACTGTGGGCTATAGGGAAAGTGTAGAGACACATTGGGGTCAACTGTGGGCTATAGGGAAAGTGGAGAGATACAATTGGGTCAACTGTGGGCTATAGGGAAATCATAGAGACACAATTGGGTCAACAGTGGGTTATAGGGACACCATAGGGAGCCACTGAGGTCAACTGTAGGCTACATCAATAATATTGCGAGCCACTAGAGTCACCTGCAGGCTGTAGGAAAACTGTAGAGAGCCACTGGAATCACCTGCAGGCTATAGGGAATCCATAGAGAGTCACTGGGGTCAACCACGAGCTATATGGAAACCATAGAGAGCCGCTGGATTCAACCACAGGTTATAGGGAACCGTAAAGAGCCACTGGGCTCAACCACAATCTCTAGGGACACCATGGGAAGCCACTGGAGTCAATATGGGCTGTGCGGAAACCATAGAGAGCCACTGGGTTCAACTGTGGGCTATAGGGCAAGCGTAGAGAGCCACTGGTGTCAACTGTGGGTGACAGAGAAAGTGCAGTAATGGACTGACAATATCATAACATAATGACAGACTCAAAGACAAATAACTTACCGGCCAATGGGCTGGGAGGGTCGCTGTTGAAGTAACTCTTAGAGAAACATAAAAGGTAGAGAACAAAATGAAGAATGATGATTGGGATCTGAAATGGAGTCCTGAAAAACACCGAGAAAGTCGTCATTACGGGCACATTGCTGATGGAAAGCTAAGAAACTGAACATTGTGATTTGTAGGGACATCCCAAACCGGGAATATTCAGGCAGCCGGGGAATGTAGACTGGCATTGTTTAAAGAGCAAGCAGACAGCAGTCCCGAGTGCCGCAGGCAGATACACAGGGAAACAGTTTCTATGTTGACGTTTTCTTTGTGTGTTTGGAAGTCGGTGAATGGGAAATGTTAATATGTGTGGAGTGTATCTGCTGGAAGTTTTACGAAATGTGTGTGAGTCATAGGAGAAAGTAAAAGAAGTTACAGCAAAAATCAGAATTTGAGTGATGATATTAAAGGGGAAGCGCACTTTATTTTGAAATGTTTGGAGTCATTATAATTAAATCTGATAAAAACAAAAAAACTGCAGATGCTGGAAATCCAAAACAAAAACAGAATTACCTGGAAAAACTCAGCAGGTCTGGCAGCATCGGCGGAGAAGAAAAGAGTTGACGTTTCGAGTCCTCATAGTTCTGTTGAACCTGCTGAGTTTTCCAGGTAATTCTATAATTAAATCTGAGTTGGATTGGATTGGCCTTGGCTTACAACTTTGCCCTAAAGTTTGAAGATATTTTTTAAAAATTCATTCAGGGAATATGGGCTTCGCTGGCTGGGCCAGCATTTAATACCCATCCCGAGTTGCCCTTGAGAAGGTGGTGCTGAGCTGCCTCCTTGAACCGCTGCAGTCCATGTGGAGTAGGTACACTCACAGTGCTGTTAGAGAGGGAGTTCCAGGATTTTGTCCCAGCGACAGTGGTAGTGAGTGACTTGGGGGAGAACTTCCAGGTGGTGGTGTTCCCATCTATCTGCTGCCCTTGTCCTACTTGGTGGTAGATGTCATAGGTTTGGAAAGAGCTGTAGAAGAGACCTTGCTGAATTCCTGCAGCGCAGCTTGCAGATGATACACACTGCTGCTACTGTGCGTCAGTGATGGAGGGAGTGAATGTTTGCGGATGTGGTGCCAATCAAGCAGACAGCTTTGTCCTGGATGATCTTGAGCTTCTTAAGTGTTGAGGGAGCTGCGCTCATCCAGCTAAGTGGAGAGCATTCCATCACACTCCTGACTTGTGCCTTGTAGATGGTGGACAGGCTTTGGGGAGTCAGGAGGTGAATTACCTGACTCAAGATTCCGAGCCTTGGACCTGCTATTGCAGCATTTGTGTGGGGCGTCCAGTTCAGTTTCTGGTCAATGGTAACCCCCAGGATGTTGATAATGGGGGATTCAGTGATGGTAATGCCATTGAATGTCAAGGGGCCATAGTTAGATTCTCTCTTGTTGGGAATGGTCATTGCCTGGCTCTTGTGTAGCACGAATGTTTCTTACCACTTGTCAGCCCAAGCCTGGATATTGTTCAGACCTTGCTGCATTTGGACATGGACTGCTTCAGTATCTGAGGAGTTGCGAATGGTGCTGAATATTGTGCAATCGTCAGCGAACATCCCACTTCTGACCTTATGATGGAAGGAAGGTTATTGATGAAGTAGCGGAACATAATTGGGCTGAGGACACTACCCTGAGGAACTCCTGCAGTGATGTCCTGGAGCTGGGGTGACTGACCTCCAACAACCACAACCATCTTCCTTTGTGCTGGGTATGACTCCAACCAGCGGAGAGTTTTCCCCTGATTCCCATCGACTCCAGTTTTGCTAGGGCTCCTTGATGCCGCACTCGGTCACTGTGGCCTGGATGTCAGGGGCAGTCACTCTCACCTCACCTCGGGAGTTCAGCTCTTTTGTCCATGTTTGAACCAAGGCTGTAATGAGGTCAGAGCTGAGTGGCCCTGACAGAACCCAAACTGGGCTTCAGTGAGCAGGTTAATGTTAAGCAAGCGCCACTTGACAGCACTCTTGATGCCCCCTTCCATTACTTTATTGATGATCGAGAGTAGGGTGGTAATTGGCCGGTTTGGATTTGCTCTGCTTTGTGGAGACAGGACATATCTGGGCAATTTTTCACAGTTTGTGATTACCGATTATGTTCGAGTACACTTCAGCTGCTGCTGGTGGCCCACAGTGCCTCATGGATGCCCAGTCTAGAGTTGCTAGATCTGTTCAAAATTTATCCCATTTAGCACAGTGGTAGTGAGTGTATCCTCAATGTGAAGGTGAGACTTCGTCTCCACAGTGACTGTGCGGTGGTCACTCCTACCAATACTGTCATGGACAGCTGCATCTGCGGTAGGCAGGTTGGTGGGGGTGAGGTCAAGTATGTTTTTCCCTCTTGTTGGTTCCCTCACCACCTGCCGCAGACCCAGTCTAGCAGTTATGTCTTTTAGGACTCGGCCAGCTCAGTCAGTAGCGGTGCTACCGAGCCATTCTTGGTGGCGGACATTGAAGTACAGAGTATATTCTGTGCCTTTGCCACCGTCAGTGCATCCTCCAAGTGATGTTCAACATGGAGGGGCACTGATTCATCAGCTGAGAGAGGGCGGTACGTCGTCATCAGCTGGAGGTTTCCTTGTCCATGTTTGACCTAATGTCATGAGACATCATGGGATCTGGAGTCGATGTGGAGGACTCCCAGGGCAACTCCCTCCACACTGTATACCACGGTGCTGTCACCTCTGCTGGGCCTGTCCTGCTGGTGGAACAGGACATACCCAGGGATGGGGATGGTGATGATGGTGTCTGGGACATTATCTGCAAGGCATGATTCTGTGAGGATGACTATGTTGTTTGACTAGTCTGTGAGGCAGCTCTCCCAATTTTGGCTCTAGAGCCAGATGTTAGTAAGGGGGACTTTGCAGGGTTGACAGAGCTGTGAAAGCCTTTGTCATTTCCGTTGCCGAGATCGATGCCGGGTGGTCCATCCGGTTTCATTCCTTTTTTGTGACTTTGTAGCTGTTTGTAAAAACTGAGTGGCCTGGTAGGCCATTTCAGAGTCAGCCACATTGACCACGGGTCTGGAGTCCCGTGTAGGCCAGAACAGGTAAGGATGGCACACTAGTGATCCTGATGAGTTTTTACAACAATAGTTTAATGGTCATCATCATACTTTTAATTCCAGATTTTTATTGAATTCAAATTCCACCATCTGCTGTGGCGGGATTCCCAAAGATTTCCCCTGGGTCTCTGGGGAGGCCAGCAACAATATCACTGCGCCAACGCCTCCTCCCAGTGCTGGGGTCAGTGCTTGGACCTTCAATTTTTATCATTTATAGAAATGACTTGGCTGAAGGGACCGAAGCTATGGTTGCTAAACTTGTTGATGATACAAAGATAGATGGGAAAGCAAATTGTGAAGAGGATGTAAGGAGGCTACAAAGAGACAGAGATAGGTGAAGTGAATGGGCAAAGACCTGGCAAATGGAGTATAATGTGGGCAAAGGTGAAAGTGTTCATTTTGGCAGGAAGAATAAAAAGAAGCTTATTATCTAAATGGTGAGAGATTGCAGAGCTCTGAGATTCAGAGGGACCTGGGTGTCCGAGAGCATGAATCACAGAATGTTAGTATGTAGGAAGAGCTGGTAGTTAGGAAAGCTAATAGAATGTTATCATGTATTGTGAGGGGAATTGCAGGGAGGTTATTCTTCAGTTGTACAGGGCAATGGTGAGACCGAGAGTGAGATCTAGAGTATTGTGTAACCTCCTCCAGCACCGACAACCCTCCCTATCTCTGTCACAAAACAAAAACAGAATTACCTGGAAAAACTCAGCAGGTCTGGCAGCATCGGCGGAGAAGAACAAAGTTGACGTTTCGAGTCCTCATGACCCTTCGACAGAACTAAGTAAAAATAGGAGAGGGGTGAAATATAAGCTGGTTTAAGGTGGGGGGTGGGTGGAGAGAAGTGCGGGGGGCTGTTGGCGGTGTGGTTGTAGGGACAAGCAAGCAGTGATAGGTGGAGATAACCAAAAGATGTCACAGACAAAAGAACAAAGAGGTGTTGAAGGTGGTGATATTATCTAAACGAATGTGCTAATTAAGAATGGATGGCAGGACACACTACAGCTCTAGTGGGGATGGGGTGGAATAAGACTAACAGGGCATAAAAGGTATAGATATAAAAATAATGGAAATAGGTGGGAAAAGAAAAATATAAATTATAGGATAAAACAAAAGGTAGGGGGAAGAAACGGAAAGGGGGTGGGGATGGGGGAGGGAGTTCAAGATCTAAAGTTATTGAATTCAATATTCAGACCGGAAGGCTGTAAAGTGCCTGGTCGGAAGATGAGGTGTTGTTCCTCCAGTTTGCGTTGGGCTTCACTGGAACAATGCAGCAGGCCAAGGACAGACATGTGGGCAAGAGAGCAGGGTGGAGTGTTAAAATGGCAAGCGACAGGGAGGTTTGGGTCATTCTTGTGGACAGACCGAAGGTGTTCTGCAAAGCAGTTGACCTGTCTGTGTTTGGTCTCTCCAATGTAGAGGAGACCACATTGGGAACAACGAATGCAGTAGACTAAGTTGGGGGAAATGCAAGTGAAATGCTGCTTCACTTGAAAGGAGTGTTTGGGCCCTTGGACGGTGAGGAGAGAGAAAGTGAAGGGGCAGGTGTTACATCTTTTGCGTGGGGATGGGGTGGTGCCATAGGAGGGGGTTGAGGAGTAGGGGGTGATGGAGGAGTGGACCAGGGTGTCCCGGAGGGAGCGATCCCTACGGAATGCCGATAAGGGGGGTGAAGGGAAGATGTGTTTGGTGGTGGCATCATGCTGGAGTTGGCGGAAATGGCGGAGGATGATCCTTTGAATGCGGAGGCTGATGGGGTGATAAGTGAGCACAAGGGGGACCCCATCATGTTTCTGGAAGGGAGGAGAAGGCGTGAGGGCAGATGCGCCGGAGATACGCCGGACACGGTTGAGGGCCCTGTCAACCACTGTTATTCAAAACTTCCCCAATCATGGTGGAATTCAGATGTGAAGTCTCCGGGGTGTCATCTAGCACAGAGTAATGTGTCTGTTTGCAACTCAGATACAAGGCTGTATCAGGTACAAGGATGTATCAGCGACAAGGCTGTATCAGTGACAAGGCTGTATCAGTGACAATGCTGTATCAGGTACAAGGCTGTATCAGCGACAAGGCTGTATCAGTGAAAAGGCTGTATCAGCGACAAGGCTGTATCAGCGACAAGGCTGTATCAGTGACAAGGCTGTATCAGGTACAAGGGTGTATCAGCAACAAGGCTGTATCAGGTACAAGGCTGTATCAGCGACAAGGCTGTATCAGTTAGAAGGCTGTATCAGTGACAAGGAGGTATCAGGTACAAGGCTGTACCAGTGACAAGGCTGTACCAGTGACAAGGCTGTACCAGTGACAAGGCTGTATCAGTGACAAGGGTGTATCAGCGACAATGCTCTATCAGGTACAAGGCTGTATCAGGGACAAGGCTGTATCAGTAACAAGGCTGTATCAGCGACATGGCTGTATCAGGTACAAGGCTGTATCAGGTACAAGGCTGTATCAGGTACAAGGCTGTATCAGGTACAAGGCTGTATCAGATACAAGGCTGCATCAGTGCCAAGGCTGCATCAGTGCCAAGGCTGCATCAGTGACAAGGCTGTATCAGTGACAAGACTGTACCAGTGACAAGGAGGTATCAGGTACAAGGCTGTACTAGTGACAAGGCTGTAACAGTGACAAGGGAGTATCAGCAACAATGCTCTATCAAGTACAAGGCCATATCAGGGAAAAGGCTGTATCAGGTACAAGGCTGTATCAGGTACAAGGCTGTATCAGCAACATGGCTGTATCAGGTACAAGGCTGTATCAGGAACAAGGATATATCAGCAACAAGGCTGTATCAGTGACAAGGCTATATCAGTGACAAGGCTGCATCGATGACGAAGCTGTATCAGGTACAAGGCTCTATCAGTGACAAGGCTGTATAAGGTACAAGGCTGTATCAGGTAGAAGGCTGTATCAGCGACAAGGCTGTATCAATGACAAGGCTGTATCAATGACAAGGCTGTAACAGTGACAAGGCTGTATCAGGTACAAGGCTGTATCAGCGACAAGGCTGTATCAGGTACAAGGCTGTATCAGTGACAAGGCTGTATCAGTGACAAGGCTGTATCAGGTACAAAGCTGTATCAGTGACAAGGCTGTATCAGGTACAAAGCTGTATCAGTGACAAGGCTGTATCAGTGACAAGGCTGTATCAGTGACAAGGCTGTATCAGTGACAAGGCTGTATCAGCTACAAGGCTGTATCAGCTACAAGGCTGTATCAGCTACAAGGCTGTATCAGCTACAAGGCTGTATCAGGTACAAGGCTGTATCAGGTACAAGGCTGTATCAGGTACAAAGCTGTATCAGTGAAAAGGCTGTATCAGTGACAAGGCTGTATCAGCTACACGGCTGTATCAGGTAAACGGCTGTATCAGGTAAACGGCTGTATCAGTGACAAGGCTGTATCAGTGACAAGGCTGTATCAGGTACAAGGCTGTATCAGGTACAAAGCTGTATCAGGTACAAAGCTGTATCAGTGACAAGGCTGTATCAGTGACAAGGCTGTATCAGGTACAAAGCTGTATCAGTGACAAGGCTGTATCAGTGACAAGGCTGTATGAGTGACAAGGCTTTATCAGGTTCAAGGCTGTATCAGCGACAAGGCTGTATCAGGTAAAAGGCTGTATCAGTGACAAGGCTGTATCAGTCACAAGGCTGTATCAAGTACAAGGCTGTATCAGGTACAAGGCTGTAACAGGGTAAAGGCTGTATCAGGTACAAGGCTGTATCAGCGACAAGGCTGTATCAAGTAAACAGCTGTATCAGCGACAAGGCTGTATCAGTGACAAGGCCATATCAGTGACAAGGCTGTATCAGCGACAATGCTGTATCAAGAAAACGGCTGTATCAGCGACAAGGCTGCATCAGCGACAAGGCTGTAATAGTAACAAGGCTGTAATAGTGACAAGGCTGTAATAGTGACAAGGCTGTATCAAGTACAAGGCTGTATCAGGGACAAGGCTGTATCAGGGACAAGGCTGTATCAGGGACAAGGCTGTATCAGGGACAAGGCTGTATCAGTGACAAGGCTGTTATCAGGTACAAGGCTGTTATCAGGTACAAGGCTGTGTCAGCGACAAGGCACTATCAGTAACAAGGCTGTACCAGTGACAAGGCTGTATCAGGTACAAGGCTGTACCAGTGACAAGGCTGTATCAGCGACAAGGCTGTATCAGCGACAATGGGCTATCAGGTACAAGGCTGTATCAGGTACAAGGCTGTATCAGGGACAAGGCTGTATCAGTGACAAGGCTGCAACAGCGACAAGGCTGCATCAGCGACACGGCTGTAATAGTAACAAGGCTGTAATAGTGACAAGGCTGTAATAGTGACAAGGCTGTATCAAGTACAAGGCTGTATCAGGGACAAGGCTGTATCAGGGACAAGGCTGTATCAGGGACAAGGCTGTATCAGGGACAAGGCTGTATCAGGGACAAGGCTGTATCAGGGACAAGGCTGTTATCAGGTACAAGGCTGTTATCAGGTACAAGGCTGTGTCAGCGACAAGGCACTATCAGTAACAAGGCTGTACCAGTGACAAGGCTGTATCAGGTACAAGGCTGTACCAGTGACAAGGCTGTATCAGCGACAAGGCTGTATCAGCGACAATGGGCTATCAGGTACAAGGCTGTATCAGGTACAAGGCTGTATCAGGGACAAGGCTGTATCAGTGACAAGGCTGCAACAGCGACAAGGCTGTATCAGTGACAAGGCTGTATCAGTGACAAGGCTGTATCAGTGACAAGGCTGTATCAGGTACAAGGCAGTATCAGGTACAAGGCAGTATCAGGTACAAGGCAGTATCAGGTACGAGGCAGTATCAGGTACGAGGCAGTATCAGGTACAAGGCAGTATCAGGTACAAGGCAGTATCGGGTACAAAGCAGTATCAGTGACAAGGCTGTATCAGTGACAAGGCTGTATCAAGTAAACGGCTGTATCAGCGACAAGGCTGTATCAGGTACAAGGCTGTATCAGCGACAAGGCTGTATCAAGTAAACGGCTGTATCAGCGACAAGGCTGTATCAGTGACAAGGCTGTATCAGTGACAAGGCTGTATCAGCGACCATGCTGTATCAGTGACAAGGCTGCATCAGTGACAAGGCTGCATCAGTGACAAGGCTGTATCAGTGACAAAGCTGTATCAGGTACAAGGCTGTATCAGTGACAAGGCTGTATCAGGTACAAGGCTGTATCAGGTAGAAGGCTGTATCAGCAACAAGGCTGTATCAGTGACAAGGCTGTATCAGGTACAAGGCTGTGTCAGTTACAAAGCTGTATCAGTGACAAGGCTGTATCAGTGACAAGGCTGTATCAGTGACAAGGCTGTATCAGTGACAAGGCTGTATCAGGTAAACGGCTGTATCAGTGACAAGGCTGTATCAGGTACAAGGCTGTATCAGGTACAAAGCTGTATCAGTGACAAGGCTGTATCAGTGACAACGCTCTATCGGTGACAAGGCTGTATCAGTGACAAGGCTGTATCAGCGACAAGGCTGTATCAGCGACAAGGCTGTATCAGCGACAAGGCTGTATCAGCGACAAGGCTGTATCAGGTACAAGGCTGTATCAGGTACAAGGCTGTATCAGGTACAAAGCTGTATCAGGTACAAGGCTGTATCAGGTACAAGGCTGTATCAGGTACAAGGCTGTATCAGGTACAAAGCTGTATCAGCGACAAGGCTGTATCAGTGACAAGGCTGTAATATTGACAAGGCTGTATCAGGGACAAGGCTGTATCAGGTACAAGGCTGTATCAGGGACAAGGCTGTATCAGGGACAAGGCTGTATCAGGTACAAACCTGTATCAGGTACAAAGCTGTATCAGTGACAAGGCTGTGTCAGTGACAAGGCTGCATCAGTGACAAGGCTGTATCAGTGACAAAGCTGCATCAGGTACAAGGCTGTATCAGGTACAAGGCTGTATCAGGTACAAGGCTGTATCAAGTACAAAGCTGTATCAGTGACAAGGCTGAATCAGTGACAAGGCTGTATCAGGTACAAGGCAGTATCAGGTACAAGGCAGTATCAGGTACAAAGCAGTATCAGTGACAAGGCTGTATCAGTGACAAGGCTGTATCAAGTAAACGGCTGTATCAGCGACAAGGCTGTATCAGGTACAAGGCTGTATCAGCGACAAGGCTGTATCAAGTAAACGGCTGTATCAGCGACAAGTCTGTATCAGTGACAAGGCTGTATCAGTGACAAGGCTGTATTAGCGACAATGCTGTATCAGTGACAAGGCTGCATCAGTGACAAGGCTGTATCAGTGACAAAGCTGTATCAGGTACAAGGCTGTATTAGTGACAAGGCTGTATCAGGTACAAGGCTGTATCAGGTAGAAGGCTGTATCAGGTAGAAGGCTGTATCAGGTAGAAGGCTGTATCAGTGACAAGGCTGTATCAGTGACAAGGCTGTATCAGTGACAAGGCTGTATCAGTGACAAGGCTGCATCAGCGACAAGGCTGCATCAGCGACAAGGCTGTATCAGGTACAAGCCTGTAACAGGTAGAAGGCTGTATCAGGTAGAAGGCTCTATCAGGTAAAAGGCTGTATCTGTGTCAAGGCTGTATCAGCTGCAAGGCTGTATCAGCGACAAGGCTGTATCAGCGACAAGGCTGTATCAGCGACAATGCTGTATCAGGTAAACGGCTGTATCAGCGACAAGGCTGTATCAGTGACAAGGCTGTATCAGCGACAAGGCTGTATCAGCGACAAGGCTGTATCAGCGACAAGGCTGTATCAGCGACAAGGCTGTATCAGCGACAAGGCTGTATCAGTGACAAGGCTGTATCTGGTACAAGGCTGTATCAGATACAAGGATGTAACAGCGACGAGAATGTATCAGTGACAAGGCTGTATCAGGTACAAGGCTGTATCAAGTGCAAGGCTGTATCAGGTACAAGGCTGTATCAGTGACAAGGCTGTATCAGCGACAAGGCTGTATCAGGTAAAAGGCTGTATCAGTGACAATGCTGTATCAGGTAAATGGCTGTATCGGCGACAAGGCTGTATCGGTGACAAGGCTGTATCAGCGACAAGGCTGTATCAGCGACAAGGCTGTATCAGCGACAAGGCTGTATCAGTGACAAGGCGGTATCAGGTACAAGGCTGTATCAGGTACAAGGCTGTATCAGGTACAAGGCTGTATCAGTGACAAGACTGTATCAGTGACAAGGCTGTATCAGGGACAAGGCTGTATCAGGTACAAGGCTGTACCAGTGACAAGGCTGTATCAGTGACAAGGCTGTATCTGGTACAAGGCTGTATCAGGTACAAGGCTGTATCAGGTACAAGGCTGTATCAGTGACAAGGCTGTATCAGGTACAAGGCTGTATCAGAGATAAGGCTGTATCAGTGACAAGGCTGTACCAGTGACAAGGCTGTATCAGAGACAAGGCAGTATTAGGTACAAGGCTGTGTCAGTGACAACGCTGTATCAGATACAATGCTGTATCAGCGAAAAGGCTGTATCAGGTACTCGGCTGTATCAGGTACAAGGCTTTATCAGCGACAAGGCTGTATCAGCGACAAGGCTGTAATAGTGACAAGGCTGTATCAAGTACAAGGCTGTATCAGGGACAAGGCTGTATCAGGGACAAGGCTGTATCAGGTACAAGGCTGTATCAGCGACAAGGCTGTATCAGCGACAAGGCTGTATCAGCGACAAGGCTGTATCAGTTACCAGGCTGTATCAGTGACAGGAGGTATCAGGTACAAGGCTGTACTAGTGAAAAGGCTGTATCAGTGACAAGGGTGTATCAGCGACAATGCTCTATCAAGTACAAGGCTGTATCAGGGACAAGGCTGTATCAGTGACAAAGCTGTATCAGCAACATGGCTGCATCAGGTACAAGGCTGTATCAGGTACAAGGCTTTATCAGATACAAGGCTGCATCAGTGTCAAGGCTGTAACAGTGACAAGGCTGTATCAGTGACGAGGCTGTATCAGTGACAAGGCTGTATCAGTGACAAGGCTGTATCAGGTACAAGGCTGTATCAGGTACAAGGCTGTATCAGGTAGAAGGCTGCATCAGGTAGAAGGCTGTATCAGGTAGAAGGCTGTATCAGGTAGAAGGCTGTATCAGGTAGAAGGCTGTATCAGGTAGAAGGCTGTATCAGGTAGAAGGCTGTATCAGGTAGAAGGCTGTATCAGCAACAAGGCTGTATCAGGTAGAAGGCTGTATCAATGACAAGGCTGTATCAATGACAAGGCTGTATCAATGACAAGGCTGTATCAATGACAAGGCTGTAACAGTGACAAGGCTGTATCAGGCACAAGGCTGTATCAGCGACAAGGCTGTATCAGGTACAAGGCGGTATCAGTGACAAGGCTGAATCAGTGACATGGCTGTATCAGGTACAAAGCTGTATCAGTGACAAGGCTGTAACAGTGACAAGGCCGTATCAGGTACAAAGGTGTATCAGTGACAAGGCTGTATCAGGTACAAGACTGTATCAGGTCAAAGACAGTATCAGGTACAAAGCTGTATCAGTGACAAGGCTGTATCAGTGACAAGGCTGTATCAGGTACAAGGCTGTGTCAGTTACAAAGCTGTATCAGTGACAAGGCTGTATCAGTGACAAGGCTGTATCAGTGACAAGGCTGTATCAGTAACAAGGCTGTATCAGGGACAAAGCTGTATCAGGTAAACGGCTGTATCAGTGACAAGGCTGTATCAGGTACAAGGCTGTATCAGGTACAAAGCTGTATAAGTGACAAGGCTGTATCAGTGACAAGGCTGTATCAGTGACAAGGCTGTATCAGTGACAAGGCTGTATCAGTGACAAGGCTGTATCAGTGACAACGCTGTATCCGTGACAAGGCTGTATCAGGTTCAAGGCTGTATCAGTGACAAGGCTGTATCAGCGACAAGGCGGTATCAAGTAGAAGGCTGTATCAGGTACAAGACTGTAACAGTGTCAAGGCTGTATCAGGTACAAGGCTGTATCAGCGACAAGGCTGTATCAAGTAAATGGCTGTATCAGCGACAAGGCTGTATCAGTGACAAGGCTGTATCAGTGACAAGGCTGTGTCAGTGACAAGGCTGCATCAGTGACAAGGCTGTATCAGTGACAAAGCTGCATCAGGTACAAGGCTGTCAGTGACAAGGCTGTATCAGGTACAAGGCTGTATCAGGTACAAAGCTGTATCAGTAACAAGGCTGAATCAGTGACAAGGCTGTATCAGGTACAAGGCAGTATCAGGTACAAGGCAGTATCAGTGACAAGGCTGTATCAGTGACAAGGCTGTATCAAGTAAACGGCTGTATCAGCGACAAGGCTGTATCAGGTACAAGGCTGTATCAGCGACGAGGCTGTATCAGTGACAAGGCTATATCAGTTAGAAGGCTGTATCAGTGACAAGGAGGTATCAGGTACAAGGCTGTACCAGTGACAAGGCTGTACCAGTGACAAGGCTGTATCAGTGACAAGGGTGTATCAGCGACAATGCTCTATCAGGGACAAGGCTGTATCAGGGACAAGGCTGTATCAGTAACAAGGCTGTATCAGCGACATGGCTGTATCAGGTACAAGGCTGTATCAGGTACAAGGCTGCATCAGATACAAGGCTGCATCAGTGCCAAGGCTGTATCAGTGACAAGGCTGTATCAGTGACAAGACTGTACCAGTGACAAGGAGGTATCAGGTACAAGGCTGTACTAGTGACAAGGCTGTAACAGTGACAAGGGAGTATCAGCGACAATGCTCTATCAAGTACAAGGCCGTATCAGGGAAAAGGCTGTATCAGGTACAAGGCTGTATCAGGTACAAGGCTGTATCAGCAACATGGCTGTATCAGGTACAAGGCTGTATCAGGAACAAGGATATATCAGCAACAAGGCTGTATCAGTGACAAGGCTATATCAGTGACAAGGCTGCATCGATGACGAAGCTGTATCAGGTACAAGGCTGTATCAGGTAGAAGGCTGTATAAGGTACAAGGCTGTATCAGGTAGAAGGCTGTATCAGCGACAAGGCTGTATCAATGACAAGGCTGTATCAATGACAAGGCTGTAACAGTGACAAGGCTGTATCAGGTACAAGGCTGTATCAGCGACAAGGCTGTATCAGGTACAAGGCTGTATCAGTGACAAGGCTGTATCAGTGACAAGGCTGTATCAGGTACAAAGCTGTATCAGTGACAAGGCTGTATCAGGTACAAGGCTGTATCAGGTACAAAGCTGTATCAGTGACAAGGCTGTATCAGTGACAAGGCTGTATCAGTGACAAGGCTGTATCAGTGACAAGGCTGTATCAGTGACAAGGCTGTATCAGCTACAAGGCTGTATCAGGTACAAGGCTGTATCAGCTACAAGGCTGTATCAGGTACAAGGCTGTATCAGGTACAAGGCTGTATCAGGTACAAGGCTGTATCAGTGAAAAGGCTGTATCAGTGACAAGGCTGTATCAGCTACAATGCTGTATCAGGTAAACGGCTGTATCAGTGACAAGGCTGTATCAGTGACAAGGCTGTATCAGTGACAAGGCTGTATCAGTGACAAGGCTGTATCAGTGACAAGGCTGTATCAGTGACAAGGCTGTATCAGGTACAAGGCTGTATCAGGTACAAGGCTGTATCAGGTACAAAGCTGTATCAGGTACAAAACTGTATCAGTGACAAGGCTGTATCAGGTACAAAGCTGTATCAGTGACAAGGCTGTATGAGTGACAAGGCTTTATCAGGTTCAAGGCTGTATCAGCGACAAGGCTGTATCAGTGACAAGGCTGCATCAGTCACTAGGCTGTATCAAGTACAAGGCTGTATCAGGTACAAGGCTGTAACAGGGTAAAGGCTGTATCAGGTACAAGGCTGTATCAGCGACAAGGCTGTATCAAGTAAACAGCTGTATCAGCGACAAGGCTGTATCAGTGACAAGGCCGTATCAGTGACAAGGCTGTATCAGCGACAATGCTGTATCAAGAAAACGGCTGTATCAGCGACAAGGCTGTATCAGCGACAAGGCTGTATCAGCGACTAGGCTGCATCAGCGACAAGGCTGTAATAGTAACAAGGCTGTAATAGTGACAAGGCTGTAATAGTGACAAGGCTGTATCAAGTACAAGGCTGTATCAGGGACAAGGCTGTATCAGGGACAAGGCTGTATCAGGGACAAGGCTGTATCAGGGACAAGGCTGTATCAGGGACAAGGCTGTTATCAGGTACAAGACTGTTATCAGGGACAAGGCTGTATCAGGGACAAGGCTGTATCAGGGACAAGGCTGTATCAGGGACAAGGCTGTTATCAGGTACAAGGCTGTTATCAGGTACAAGGCTGTGTCAGCGACAAGGCACTATCAGTAACAAGGCTGTACCAGTGACAAGGCTGTATCAGGTACAAGGCTGTACCAGTGACAAGGCTGTATCAGCGACAAGTGTGTATCAGCGACAAGTGTGTATCAGCGACAATGGGCTATCAGGTACAAGGCTGTATCAGGTACAAGGCTGTATCAGGGACAAGGCTGTATCAGTGACAAGGCTGCAACAGTGACAAGGCTGTATCAGTGACAAGGCTGTATCAGGTACAAGGCAGTATCAGGTACAAGGCAGTATCAGGTACAAGGCAGTATCAGGTACAAGGCAGTATCAGGTACAAGGCAGTATCAGGTACAAGGCAGTATCAGGTACAAGGCAGTATCAGGTACAAGGCAGTATCAGGTACAAGGCAGTATCAGGTACAAGGCAGTATCAGGTACAAGGCAGTATCAGTGACAAGGCTGTATCAGTGACAAGGCTGTATCAAGTAAACGGCTGTATCAGCGACAAGGCTGTATCAGGTACAAGGCTGTATCAGCGACAAGGCTGTATCAAGTAAACGGCTGTATCAGCGACAAGGCTTTATCAGTGACAAGGCTGTATCAGTGACAAGGCTGTATCAGTGACAAGGCTGTATCAGCGACCATGCTGTATCAGTGACAAGGCTGCATCAGTGACAAGGCTGTATCAGTGACAAAGCTGTATCAGGTACAAGGCTGTATCAGTGACAAGGCTGTATCAGGTACAAGGCTGTATCAGGTAGAAGGCTGTATCAGCGACAAGGCTGTATCAGTGACAAGGCTGTATCAGGTACAAGGCTGTGTCAGTTACAAAGCTGTATCAGTGACAAGGCTGTATCAGTGACAAGGCTGTATCAGGGACAATGCTGTATCAGGTAAACGGCTGTATCAGTGACAAGGCTGTATCAGGTACAAGGCTGTATCAGGTACAAAGCTGTATCAGTGACAAGGCTGTATCAGTGACAAGGCTGTATCAGTGACAAGGCTGTTTCAGTGACAACGCTGTATCCGTGACAAGGCTGTATCAGTGACAAGGCTGTATCAGCGACAAGGCTGTATCAGGTACAAGGCTGTATCAGGTACAAAGCTGTATCAGCGACAAGGCTGTATCAAGTAAATGAATGTATCAGCGACAAGGCTGTATCAGTGACAAGGCTGTAATATTGACAAGGCTGTATCAAGTACAAGGCTGTATCAGGGACAAGGCTGTATCAGGTACAAGGCTGTATCAGGTACAAGGCTGTATCAGGGACAAGGCTGTATCAGGGACAAGGCTGTATCAGGGACAAACCTGTATCAGGTACAAAGCTGTGTCAGTGACAAGGCTGTGTCAGTGACAAGGCTGCATCAGTGACAAGGCTGTATCAGTGACAAAGCTGCATCAGGTACAAGGCTGTATCAGGTACAAGGCTGTATCAGGTACAAGGCTGTATCAAGTACAAAGCTGTATCAGTGACAAGGCTGAATCAGTGACAAGGCTGTATCAGGTACAAGGCAGTATCAGGTACAAGGCAGTATCAGGTACAAAGCAGTATCAGTGTCAAGGCTGTATCAGTGACAAGGCTGTATCAAGTAAACGGCTGTATCAGCGAGAAGGCTGTATCAGGTACAAGGCTGTATCAGCGACAAGGCTGTATCAAGTAAACGGCTGTATCAGCGACAAGTCTGTATCAGTGACAAGGCTGTATCAGTGACAAGGCTGTATTAGCGACAATGCTGTATCAGTGACAAGGCTGCATCAGTGACAAGGCTGTATCAGTGACAAAGCTGTATCAGGTACAAGGCTGTATTAGTGACAAGGCTGTATCAGGTACAAGGCTGTATCAGGTAGAAGGCTGTATCAGTGACAAGGCTGTATCAGTACAAGGCTGTATCAGTGACAAGGCTGTATCAGTGACAAGGCTGTATCAGTGACAAGGCTGTATCAGTGACAAGGCTGTATCAGTGACAAGGCTGTATCAGTGACAAGGCTGTATCAGTGACAAGGCTGCATCAGCGACAAGGCTGTATCAGGTACAAGCCTGTAACAGGTAGAAGGCTGTATCAGGTAGAAGGCTCTATCAGGTAAAAGGCTGTATCTGTGTCAAGGCTGTATCAGCTGCAAGGCTGTATCAGCGACAAGGCTGTATCAGCGACAAGGCTGTATCAGCGACAATGCTGTATCAGGTAAACGGCTGTATCAGTGACAAGGCTGTATCAGTGACAAGGCTGTATCAGTGACAAGGCTGTATCAGCGACAAGGCTGTATCAGCGACAAGGCTGTATCAGCGACAAGGCTGTATCAGAGACAAGGCTGTATCAGAGACAAGGCTGTATCAGTGACAAGGCTGTATCTGGTACAAGGCTGTATCAGGTACAAGGATGTAACAGCGACGAGAATGTATCAGTGACAAGGCTGTATCAGGTACAAGGCTGTATCAGGTACAAGGCTGTATCAGTGACAAGGCTGTATCAGCGACAAGGCTGTATCAGGTAAAAGGCTGTATCAGTGACAATGCTGTATCAGGTAAATGGCTGTATCGGCGACAAGGCTGTATCCGCGACAAGGCTGTATCAGCGACAAGGCTGTATCAGCGACAAGGCTGTATCAGCGACAAGGCTGTATCAGCGACAGGGCTGTATCAGTGACAAGGCGGTATCAGGTACAAGGCTGTATCAGGTACAAGGCTGTATCAGTGACAAGACTGTATCAGGGACAAGGCTGTATCAGGGACAAGGCTGTATCAGGTACAAGGCTGTACCAGTGACAAGGCTGTATCATAGACAAGGCGGTATCAGTGACAAGGCTGTATCAGGTACAAGGCTGTATCAGGTACAAGGCTGTATCAGGTACAAGGCTGTATCAGGTACAAGGCTGTATCAGGTACAAGGCTGTATCAGGTACAAGGCTGTATCAGGTACAAGGCTGTATCAGTGACAAGGCTGTATCAGTGACAAGGCTGTATCAGGTACAAAACTGCATCAGGTACAAGGCTGTACCAGTGAAAAGGCTGTATAAGAGACAAGGCTGTATCAGGTACAAGGCTTTATCAGAGACAAGGCTGTATCAGGTACAAGGCTGTATCAGGGACAAGGCTGTATCAGGTACAAGGCTGTATCAGCGACAAGGCTGTATCAGCGACAAGGCTGTATCAGTTACCAGGCTGTATCAGTGACAAGGAGGTATCAGGTACAAGGCTGTACTAGTGAAAAGGCTGTATCAGTGACAAGGGTGTATCAGCGACAATGTCTATCAAGTACAAGGCTGTATCAGGGACAAGGCTGTATCAGTGACAAAGCTGTATCAGCAACATGGCTGTATCAGGTACAAGGCTGTATCAGGTACAAGGCTTTATCAGATACAAGGCTGCATCAGTGTCAAGGCTGTATTAGGTACAAGGCTGTATCAGGTACAAGGCTGTATCAGGTACAAGGCTGTATCAGTGACAAGGCTGTATCAGTGACAAGGCTGTATCAGGTACAAGGCTGTACCAGTGAAAAGGCTGTATAAGAGACAAGGCTGTATCAGTGACAAGGCTGTATTAGGTACAAGGCTGTATCAGGTACAAGGCTGTATCAGTGACAAGGCTGTATCAGCGACAAGGCTGTATCAGGTAAAAGGTTGTATCAGCTGCAAGGCTGTATCAGTGACAAGGCTGTATCAAATACAAGGCTGTATCAGCTACAAGGCTGTATCAGCTACAAGGCTGTATCAGCGACAAGGCTGTATCAGTGACAAGGCTTTATCAGGTACAAGGCTGTATCAGGTACAAGGCGGCATCAGCAACAAGGCAGTATCAGCGACAAGGCTGTATCAGGTACAAGGTTGTACCAGGGACAAGGCTGTATCATGTACAAGGCTGTATCATGTACAAGGCTGTGTCAGTGACAAGGCTGTATCAGGGACAAGGCTGTATCAGCGACAATGCTGTATCAGGTACAAGGCTGTATCAGGTACAAGGCTTCATCAGTGACAAGGCTGTATCAGGGACAAGGCTGTATCAGGTACAATGCTGTATCAGGTACAAGGCTCTATCAGCGACAAGTCTGTATCAGGTACAAGTTTGTATCAGGTACGAGGCTGTATCAGGTACAAGGCTGTATCAGGTACAAGGCTGTGTCAGTGCAAAGGCTGTATCAGGTACAAGGCTGTTATTAGGTACAAGGATGTATCAGCGACAAGGCTGTATCAGGTACAAGGCTGCATCAGCGACAAGTCTGTATCAGGTACAAGGCTAAAACAGTGACAGGGCTGTATCAGGTACAAGGCTGTATCAGGTACAAGGCTGTATCAGGTACAAGGCTGTACCAGGTACAAGGCTGTATCAGCGACAAGGCTGTATCAGTGACAAGGCTGTATCAGGTACAAGGCTGTATTAGGTACAAGGCTGTATCAGGTACAAGGCAGTATCAGGTACAAGGCTGTATCAGGTACAAGGGTGTATCAGGTACAAAGCTGTATCAGTGAAAAGGCTGTATCAGTGACAAGGCTGTATCAGCTACAATGCTGTATCAGGTAAACGGCTGTATCAGTGACAAGGCTGTATCAGTGACAAGGCTGTATCAGTGACAAGGCTGTATCAGGTACAAGGCTGTATCAGGTACAAGGCTGTATCAGGTACAAAGCTGTATCAGTGACAAGGCTGTATCAGGTACAAAGCTGTATCAGTGACAAGGCTGTATGAGTGACAAGGCTTTATCAGGTTCAAGGCTGTATCAGCGACAAGGCTGTATCAGTGACAAGGCTGCATCAGTCACAAGGCTGTATCAAGTACAAGGCTGTATCAGGTACAAGGCTGTAACAGGGTAAAGGCTGTATCAGGTACAAGGCTGTATCAGCGACAAGGCTGTATCAAGTAAACAGCTGTATCAGCGACAAGGCTGTATCAGTGACAAGGCCGTATCAGTGACAAGGCTGTATCAGCGACAATGCTGTGTCAAGAAAACGGCTGTATCAGCGACAAGGCTGTATCAGCGACAAGGCTGTATCAGCGACTAGGCTGCATCAGCGACAAGGCTGTAATAGTAACAAGGCTGTAATAGTGACAAGGCTGTAATGGTGACAAGGCTGTATCAAGTACAAGGCTGTATCAGGGACAAGGCTGTATCAGGGACAAGGCTGTATCAGGGACAAGGCTGTATCAGGGACAAGGCTGTATCAGGGACAAGGCTGTATCAGGGACAAGGCTGTTATCAGGTACAAGGCTGTTATCAGGGACAAGGCTGTATCAGGGACAAGGCTGTATCAGGGACAAGGCTGTATCAGGGACAAGGCTGTATCAGGGACAAGGCTGTATCAGGGACAAGGCTGTATCAGGGACAAGGCTGTTATCAGGTACAAGGCTGTTATCAGGGACAAGGCTGTATCAGGGACAAGGCTGTATCAGGGACAAGGCTGTATCAGGGACAAGGCTGTTATCAGGTACAAGGCTGTTATCAGGTACAAGGCTGTGTCAGCGACAAGGCACTATCAGTAACAAGGCTGTACCAGTGACAAGGCTGTATCAGGTACAAGGCTGTACCAGTGACAAGGCTGTATCAGCGACAAGTGTGTATCAGCGACAAGTGTGTATCAGCGACAATGGGCTATCAAGTACAAGGCTGTATCAGGTACAAGGCTGTATCAGGGACAAGGCTGTATCAGTGACAAGGCTGCAACAGCGACAAGGCTGTATCAGTGACAAGGCTGTATCAGTGACAAGGCTGTATCAGGTACAAGGCAGTATCAGGTACAAGGCAGTATCAGGTACAAGGCAGTATCAGGTACAAGGCAGTATCAGGTACAAGGCAGTATCAGGTACAAGGCAGTATCAGGTACAAGGCAGTATCAGGTACAAGGCAGTATCAGGTACAAGGCAGTATCAGGTACAAGGCAGTATCAGGTACAAGGCAGTATCAGGTACAAGGCAGTATCAGGTACAAGGCAGTATCAGTGACAAGGCTGTATCAGTGACAAGGCTGTATCAAGTAAACGGCCGTATCAGCGACAAGGCTGTATCAGGTACAAGGCTGTATCAGCGACAAGGCTGTATCAAGTAAACGGCTGTATCAGCGACAAGGCTGTATCAGCGACAAGGCTGTATCAGTGACAAGGCTGTATCAGTGACAAGGCTGTATCAGTGACAAGGCTGTATCAGCGACCATGCTGTATCAGTGACAAGGCTGCATCAGTGACAAGGCTGTATCAGTGACAAAGCTGTATCAGGTACAAGGCTGTATCAGTGACAAGGCTGTATCAGGTACAAGGCTGTATCAGGTACAAGGCTGTATCAGGTAGAAGGCTGTATCAGCGACAAGGCTGTATCAGTGACAAGGCTGTATCAGGTACAAGGCTGTGTCAGTTACAAAGCTGTATCAGTGACAAGGCTGTATCAGTGACAAGGCTGTATCAGAGACAAGGCTGTATCAGGGACAATGCTGTATCAGGTAAACGGCTGTATCAGTGACAAGGCTGTATCAGGTACAAAGCTGTATCAGTGATAAGGCTGTATCAGTGACAAGGCTGTAGCAGTGACAAGGCTGTTTCAGTGACAACGCTGTATCCGTGACAAGGCTGTATCAGTGACAAGGCTGTATCAGCGACAAGGCTGTATCAGGTACAAGGCTGTATCAGGTACAAAGCTGTATCAGCGACAAGGCTGTATCAAGTAAATGAATGTATCAGCGACAAGGCTGTATCAGTGACAAGGCTGTAATATTGACAAGGCTGTATCAAGTACAAGGCTGTATCAGGTACAAGGCTGTATCAGGGACAAGGCTGTATCAGGGACAAGGCTGTATCAGGGACAAACCTGTATCAGGTACAAAGCTGTATCAGTGACAAGGCTGTGTCAGTGACAAGGCTGTGTCAGTGACAAGGCTGTGTCAGTGACAAGGCTGTGTCAGTGACAAGGCTGCATCAGTGACAAGGCTGTATCAGTGACAAAGCTGCATCAGGTACAAGGCTGTATCAGGTACAAGGCTGTATCAGGTACAAGGCTGTATCAAGTACAAAGCTGTATCAGTGACAAGGCTGAATCAGTGACAAGGCTGTATCAGGTACAAGGCAGTATCAGGTACAAGGCAGTATCAGGTACAAAGCAGTATCAGTGTCAAGGCTGTATCAGTGACAAGGCTGTATCAAGTAAACGGCTGTATCAGCGACAAGGCTGTATCAGGTACAAGGCTGTATCAGCGACAAGGCTGTATCAAGTAAACGGCTGTATCAGCGACAAGTCTGTATCAGTGACAAGGCTGTATCAGTGACAAGGCTGTATTAGCGACAATGCTGTATCAGTGACAAGGCTGCATCAGTGACAAGGCTGTATCAGTGACAAAGCTGTATTAGTGACAAGGCTGTATCAGGTACAAGGCTGTATCAGGTACAAGGCTGTATCAGGTAGAAGGCTGTATCAGTGACAAGGCTGTATCAGTGACAAGGCTGTATCAGTGACAAGGCTGTATCAGTGACAAGGCTGTATCAGTGACAAGGCTGCATCAGCGACAAGGCTGTATCAGGTACAAGCCTGTAACAGGTAGAAGGCTGTATCAGGTAGAAGGCTCTATCAGGTAAAAGGCTGTATCTGTGTCAAGGCTGTATCAGCTGCAAGGCTGTATCAGCGACAAGGCTGTATCAGCGACAAGGCTGTATCAGCGACAATGCTGTATCAGGTAAACGGCTGTATCAGCGACAAGGCTGTATCAGTGACAAGGCTGTATCAGCGACAAGGCTGTATCAGCGACAAGGCTGTATCAGCGACAAGGCTGTATCAGCGACAAGGCTGTATCAGAGACAAGGCTGTATCAGTGACAAGGCTGTATCTGGTACAAGGCTGTATCAGGTACAAGGATGTAACAGCAACGAGAATGTATCAGGTACAAGGCTGTATCAGGTACAAGGCTGTATCAGGTACAAGGCTGTATCAGTGACAAGGCTGTATCAGCGACAAGGCTGTATCAGGTAAAAGGCTGTATCAGTGACAATGCTGTATCAGGTAAATGGCTGTATCGGCGACAAGGCTGTATCCGCGACAAGGCTGTATCAGCGACAAGGCTGTATCAGCGACAAGGCTGTATCAGCGACAAGGCTGTATCAGCGACAGGGCTGTATCAGTGACAAGGCGGTATCAGGTACAAGGCTGTATCAGGTACAAGGCTGTATCAGTGACAAGACTGTATCAGGGACAAGGCTGTATCAGGGACAAGGCTGTATCAGGTACAAGGCTGTATCAGGTACAAGGCTGTACCAGTGACAAGGCTGTATCATAGACAAGGCTGTATCATAGACAAGGCTGTATCAGTGACAAGGCTGTATCAGTGACAAGGCTGTATCAGGTACAAGGCTGTATCAGGTACAAGGCTGTATCAGGTACAAGGCTGTATCAGTGACAAGGCTGTATCAGGTACAAGGCTGTATCAGAGATAAGGCTGTATCAGTGACAAGGCTGTATCAGTGACAAGGCTGTATCAGTGACAAGGCTGTATCAGTGACAAGGCTGTATCAGGTACAAAACTGCATCAGGTACAAGGCTGTATCAGGTACAAGGCTGTATCAGGTACAAGGCTGTATCAGGTACAAGGCTGTACCAGTGACAAGGCTGTATCAGGTACAAGGCTGTGTCAGTGACAACGCTGTATCAGATACAATGCTGTATCAGCGAAAAGGCTGTATCAGGTACTCGGCTGTATCAGGTACAAGGCTTTATCAGAGACAAGGCTGTATCAGGTACAAGGCTGTATCAGGGACAAGGCTGTATCAGGTACAAGGCTGTATCAGGTACAAGGCTGTATCAGCGACAAGGCTGTATCAGCGACAAGGCTGTATCAGTTACCAGGCTGTATCAGTGACAAGGAGGTATCAGGTACAAGGCTGTACTAGTGAAAAGGCTGTATCAGTGACAAGGGTGTATCAGCGACAATGCTCTATCAAGTACAAGGCTGTATCAGTGACAAGGCTGTATCAGGTACAAGGCTGTATCAGGTACAAGGCTGTATCAGGTACAAGGCTGTATCAGGTACAAGGCTGTATCAGGTACAAGGCTGTATCAGGTACAAGGCTGTATCAGGTACAAGGCTGTATCAGTGACAAGGCTGTATCAGTGACAAGGCTGTATCAGGTACAAAACTGCATCAGGTACAAGGCTGTACCAGTGAAAAGGCTGTATAAGAGACAAGGCTGTATCAGGTACAAGGCTTTATCAGAGACAAGGCTGTATCAGGTACAAGGCTGTATCAGGGACAAGGCTGTATCAGGTACAAGGCTGTATCAGCGACAAGGCTGTATCAGCGACAAGGCTGTATCAGTTACCAGGCTGTATCAGTGACAAGGAGGTATCAGGTACAAGGCTGTACTAGTGAAAAGGCTGTATCAGTGACAAGGGTGTATCAGCGACAATGTCTATCAAGTACAAGGCTGTATCAGGGACAAGGCTGTATCAGTGACAAAGCTGTATCAGCAACATGGCTGTATCAGGTACAAGGCTGTATCAGGTACAAGGCTTTATCAGATACAAGGCTGCATCAGTGTCAAGGCTGTATTAGGTACAAGGCTGTATTAGGTACAAGGCTGTATCAGGTACAAGGCTGTATCAGTGACAAGGCTGTATCAGTGACAAGGCTGTATCAGGTACAAGGCTGTACCAGTGAAAAGGCTGTATAAGAGACAAGGCTGTATCAGTGACAAGGCTGTATTAGGTACAAGGCTGTATCAGGTACAAGGCTGTATCAGTGACAAGGCTGTATCAGCGACAAGGCTGTATCAGGTAAAAGGTTGTATCAGCTGCAAGGCTGTATCAGTGACAAGGCTGTATCAAATACAAGGCTGTATCAGCTACAAGGCTGTATCAGCTACAAGGCTGTATCAGCGACAAGGCTGTATCAGTGACAAGGCTTTATCAGGTACAAGGCTGTATCAGGTACAAGGCGGCATCAGCAACAAGGCAGTATCAGCGACAAGGCTGTATCAGGTACAAGGTTGTACCAGGGACAAGGCTGTATCATGTACAAGGCTGTATCATGTACAAGGCTGTGTCAGTGACAAGGCTGTATCAGGGACAAGGCTGTATCAGCGACAATGCTGTATCAGGTACAAGGCTGTATCAGGTACAAGGCTTCATCAGTGACAAGGCTGTATCAGGGACAAGGCTGTATCAGGTACAATGCTGTATCAGGTACAAGGCTCTATCAGCGACAAGTCTGTATCAGGTACAAGTTTGTATCAGGTACGAGGCTGTATCAGGTACAAGGCTGTGTCAGTGCAAAGGCTGTATCAGGTACAAGGCTGTTATTAGGTACAAGGATGTATCAGCGACAAGGCTGTATCAGGTACAAGGCTGCATCAGCGACAAGTCTGTATCAGGTACAAGGCTAAAACAGTGACAGGGCTGTATCAGGTACAAGGCTGTATCAGGTACAAGGCTGTATCAGGTACAAGGCTGTACCAGGTACAAGGCTGTATCAGCGACAAGGCTGTATCAGTGACAAGGCTGTATCAGGTACAAGGCTGTATTAGGTACAAGGCTGTATCAGGTACAAGGCAGTATCAGGTACAAGGCTGTATCAGGTACAAGGGTGTATCAGGTACAAAGCTGTATCAGTGAAAAGGCTGTATCAGTGACAAGGCTGTATCAGCTACAATGCTGTATCAGGTAAACGGCTGTATCAGTGACAAGGCTGTATCAGTGACAAGGCTGTATCAGTGACAAGGCTGTATCAGTGACAAGGCTGTATCAGGTACAAGGCTGTATCAGGTACAAGGCTGTATCAGGTACAAAGCTGTATCAGTGACAAGGCTGTATCAGGTACAAAGCTGTATCAGTGACAAGGCTGTATGAGTGACAAGGCTTTATCAGGTTCAAGGCTGTATCAGCGACAAGGCTGTATCAGTGACAAGGCTGCATCAGTCACAAGGCTGTATCAAGTACAAGGCTGTATCAGGTACAAGGCTGTAACAGGGTAAAGGCTGTATCAGGTACAAGGCTGTATCAGCGACAAGGCTGTATCAAGTAAACAGCTGTATCAGCGACAAGGCTGTATCAGTGACAAGGCCGTATCAGTGACAAGGCTGTATCAGCGACAATGCTGTGTCAAGAAAACGGCTGTATCAGCGACAAGGCTGTATCAGCGACAAGGCTGTATCAGCGACTAGGCTGCATCAGCGACAAGGCTGTAATAGTAACAAGGCTGTAATAGTGACAAGGCTGTAATGGTGACAAGGCTGTATCAAGTACAAGGCTGTATCAGGGACAAGGCTGTATCAGGGACAAGGCTGTATCAGGGACAAGGCTGTATCAGGGACAAGGCTGTATCAGGGACAAGGCTGTATCAGGGACAAGGCTGTTATCAGGTACAAGGCTGTTATCAGGGACAAGGCTGTATCAGGGACAAGGCTGTATCAGGGACAAGGCTGTATCAGGGACAAGGCTGTATCAGGGACAAGGCTGTATCAGGGACAAGGCTGTTATCAGGTACAAGGCTGTTATCAGGGACAAGGCTGTATCAGGGACAAGGCTGTATCAGGGACAAGGCTGTATCAGGGACAAGGCTGTTATCAGGTACAAGGCTGTTATCAGGTACAAGGCTGTGTCAGCGACAAGGCACTATCAGTAACAAGGCTGTACCAGTGACAAGGCTGTATCAGGTACAAGGCTGTACCAGTGACAAGGCTGTATCAGCGACAAGTGTGTATCAGCGACAAGTGTGTATCAGCGACAATGGGCTATCAAGTACAAGGCTGTATCAGGTACAAGGCTGTATCAGGGACAAGGCTGTATCAGTGACAAGGCTGCAACAGCGACAAGGCTGTATCAGTGACAAGGCTGTATCAGTGACAAGGCTGTATCAGGTACAAGGCTGTATCAGGTACAAGGCAGTATCAGGTACAAGGCAGTATCAGGTACAAGGCAGTATCAGGTACAAGGCAGTATCAGGTACAAGGCAGTATCAGGTACAAGGCAGTATCAGGTACAAGGCAGTATCAGGTACAAGGCAGTATCAGGTACAAGGCAGTATCAGGTACAAGGCAGTATCAGGTACAAGGCAGTATCAGGTACAAGGCAGTATCAGGTACAAGGCAGTATCAGGTACAAGGCAGTATCAGTGACAAGGCTGTATCAGTGACAAGGCTGTATCAAGTAAACGGCCGTATCAGCGACAAGGCTGTATCAGGTACAAGGCTGTATCAGCGACAAGGCTGTATCAAGTAAACGGCTGTATCAGCGACAAGGCTGTATCAGCGACAAGGCTGTATCAGTGACAAGGCTGTATCAGTGACAAGGCTGTATCAGTGACAAGGCTGTATCAGCGACCATGCTGTATCAGTGACAAGGCTGCATCAGTGACAAGGCTGTATCAGTGACAAAGCTGTATCAGGTACAAGGCTGTATCAGTGACAAGGCTGTATCAGGTACAAGGCTGTATCAGGTACAAGGCTGTATCAGGTAGAAGGCTGTATCAGCGACAAGGCTGTATCAGTGACAAGGCTGTATCAGGTACAAGGCTGTGTCAGTTACAAAGCTGTATCAGTGACAAGGCTGTATCAGTGACAAGGCTGTATCAGAGACAAGGCTGTATCAGGGACAATGCTGTATCAGGTAAACGGCTGTATCAGTGACAAGGCTGTATCAGGTACAAAGCTGTATCAGTGATAAGGCTGTATCAGTGACAAGGCTGTAGCAGTGACAAGGCTGTTTCAGTGACAACGCTGTATCCGTGACAAGGCTGTATCAGTGACAAGGCTGTATCAGCGACAAGGCTGTATCAGGTACAAGGCTGTATCAGGTACAAAGCTGTATCAGCGACAAGGCTGTATCAAGTAAATGAATGTATCAGCGACAAGGCTGTATCAGTGACAAGGCTGTAATATTGACAAGGCTGTATCAAGTACAAGGCTGTATCAGGTACAAGGCTGTATCAGGGACAAGGCTGTATCAGGGACAAGGCTGTATCAGGGACAAACCTGTATCAGGTACAAAGCTGTATCAGTGACAAGGCTGTGTCAGTGACAAGGCTGTGTCAGTGACAAGGCTGTGTCAGTGACAAGGCTGTGTCAGTGACAAGGCTGCATCAGTGACAAGGCTGTATCAGTGACAAAGCTGCATCAGGTACAAGGCTGTATCAGGTACAAGGCTGTATCAGGTACAAGGCTGTATCAAGTACAAAGCTGTATCAGTGACAAGGCTGAATCAGTGACAAGGCTGTATCAGGTACAAGGCAGTATCAGGTACAAGGCAGTATCAGGTACAAAGCAGTATCAGTGTCAAGGCTGTATCAGTGACAAGGCTGTATCAAGTAAACGGCTGTATCAGCGACAAGGCTGTATCAGGTACAAGGCTGTATCAGCGACAAGGCTGTATCAAGTAAACGGCTGTATCAGCGACAAGTCTGTATCAGTGACAAGGCTGTATCAGTGACAAGGCTGTATTAGCGACAATGCTGTATCAGTGACAAGGCTGCATCAGTGACAAGGCTGTATCAGTGACAAAGCTGTATCAGGTACAAGGCTGTATTAGTGACAAGGCTGTATCAGGTACAAGGCTGTATCAGGTAGAAGGCTGTATCAGTGACAAGGCTGTATCAGTGACAAGGCTGTATCAGTGACAAGGCTGTATCAGTGACAAGGCTGTATCAGTGACAAGGCTGCATCAGCGACAAGGCTGTATCAGGTACAAGCCTGTAACAGGTAGAAGGCTGTATCAGGTAGAAGGCTCTATCAGGTAAAAGGCTGTATCTGTGTCAAGGCTGTATCAGCTGCAAGGCTGTATCAGCGACAAGGCTGTATCAGCGACAAGGCTGTATCAGCGACAATGCTGTATCAGGTAAACGGCTGTATCAGCGACAAGGCTGTATCAGTGACAAGGCTGTATCAGCGACAAGGCTGTATCAGCGACAAGGCTGTATCAGCGACAAGGCTGTATCAGAGACAAGGCTGTATCAGTGACAAGGCTGTATCTGGTACAAGGCTGTATCAGGTACAAGGATGTAACAGCAACGAGAATGTATCAGGTACAAGGCTGTATCAGGTACAAGGCTGTATCAGGTACAAGGCTGTATCAGTGACAAGGCTGTATCAGCGACAAGGCTGTATCAGGTAAAAGGCTGTATCAGTGACAATGCTGTATCAGGTAAATGGCTGTATCGGCGACAAGGCTGTATCCGCGACAAGGCTGTATCAGCGACAAGGCTGTATCAGCGACAAGGCTGTATCAGCGACAAGGCTGTATCAGCGACAGGGCTGTATCAGTGACAAGGCGGTATCAGGTACAAGGCTGTATCAGGTACAAGGCTGTATCAGTGACAAGACTGTATCAGGGACAAGGCTGTATCAGGGACAAGGCTGTATCAGGTACAAGGCTGTATCAGGTACAAGGCTGTACCAGTGACAAGGCTGTATCATAGACAAGGCTGTATCATAGACAAGGCTGTATCAGTGACAAGGCTGTATCAGTGACAAGGCTGTATCAGGTACAAGGCTGTATCAGGTACAAGGCTGTATCAGGTACAAGGCTGTATCAGTGACAAGGCTGTATCAGGTACAAGGCTGTATCAGAGATAAGGCTGTATCAGTGACAAGGCTGTATCAGTGACAAGGCTGTATCAGTGACAAGGCTGTATCAGTGACAAGGCTGTATCAGTGACAAGGCTGTATCAGGTACAAAACTGCATCAGGTACAAGGCTGTATCAGGTACAAGGCTGTATCAGGTACAAGGCTGTACCAGTGACAAGGCTGTATCAGGTACAAGGCTGTGTCAGTGACAACGCTGTATCAGATACAATGCTGTATCAGCGAAAAGGCTGTATCAGGTACTCGGCTGTATCAGGTACAAGGCTTTATCAGAGACAAGGCTGTATCAGGTACAAGGCTGTATCAGGGACAAGGCTGTATCAGGTACAAGGCTGTATCAGGTACAAGGCTGTATCAGCGACAAGGCTGTATCAGCGACAAGGCTGTATCAGTTACCAGGCTGTATCAGTGACAAGGAGGTATCAGGTACAAGGCTGTACTAGTGAAAAGGCTGTATCAGTGACAAGGGTGTATCAGCGACAATGCTCTATCAAGTACAAGGCTGTATCAGGGACAAGGCTGTATCAGTGACAAAGCTGTATCAGCAACATGGCTGTATCAGGTACAAGGCTGTATCAGGTACAAGGCTTTATCAGATACAAGGCTGCATCAGTGTCAAGGCTGTAACAGTGACAAGGCTGTATCAGTGACGAGGCTGTATCAGTGACAACGCTGTATCCGTGACAAGGCTGTATCAGTGACAACGCTGTATCCGTGACAAGGCTGTATCAGGTTCAAGGCTGTATCAGCGACAAGGATGTATCAGGTACAAGGCTGTATCAGTGACAAGGCTGTATCAGCGACAAGGCTGTATCAAGTACAAATTGCATCAGGTACAAGACTGTAACAGAATCAAGGCTGTATCAGGTACAAGGCTGTATCAGCGACAATGCTGTATCAAGTAAATGGCTGTATCAGCGACAAGGCTGTATCAGTGACAAGGCTGTATCAGCGACAAGGCTGTATCAGTGACAAGGCTGTGTCAGTGACAAGGCTGCATCAGTGACAAGGCTGTATCAGTGACAAAGCTGCATCAGGTACAAGGCTGTCAGTGACAAGGCTGTATCAGGTACAAGGCAGTATCAGGTACAAAGCTGTATCAGTAACAAGGCTGAATCAGTGACAAGGCTGTATCAGGTACAAGGCAGTATCAGGTACAAGGCAGTATCAGGTAAAAAGCAGTATCAGTGACAAGGCTGTATCAGTGACAAGGCTGTATCAGTGACAAGGCTGTATCAGTGACAAGGCTGTATCAAGTAAACGGCTGTATCAGCGACAAGGCTGTATCAGGTACAAGGCTGTATCAGCGACAAGGCTGTATCAAGTAAACGGCTGTATCAGCGACAAGGCTGTATCAGTGACAAGGCTGTATCAGTGACAAGGCTGTATCAGTGACAAGGCTGTATCAGCGACAATGCTGTATCAGTGACAAGGCTGCATCAGTGACAAAGCTGTATCAGGTACAAGGCTGTATCAGTGACAAGGCTGTATCAGGTACAAGGCTGTATCAGGTAGAAGGCTGTATCTGGTACAAGGCTGTATCAGTGACAAGGCTGTATCAGTGACAAGGCTGTATCAGTGACAAGGCTGTATCAGTGACAAGGCTGTATCAGTGACAAGGCTCAATCAGCGACAAGGCTGTATCAGGTACAAGCCTGTAACAGGTACAAGGCTGTATCAGCGACAAGGCTGTATCAGGTAAAAGGCTGTATCTGTGTCAAGGCTGTATCAGCTGCAAGGCTGTACCAGCTGCAAGGCTGTATCAGCGACAAGGCTGTATCAGCGACAATGCTGTATCAGGTAAACGGCTGTATCAGCGACAAGGCTGTATCAGCGACAAGGCTGTATCAGCGACAAGGCTGTATCAGCGACAAGACTGTATCAGCGACAAGGCTGTATCAGTGACAAGGCTGTATCAGTGACAAGGCTGTATCTGGTACAAGGCTGTATCTGGTACAAGGCTGTACCAGTGAAAAGGCTGTATAAGAGACAAGGCTGTATCAGTGACAAGGCTGTATTAGGTACAAGGCTGTATCAGGTACAAGGCTGTATCAGTGACAAGGCTGTATCAGTGACAAGGCTGTATCAGGTACAAGGCTGTACCAGTGAAAAGGCTGTATAAGAGACAAGGCTGTATCAGTGACAAGGCTGTATTAGGTACAAGGCTGTATCAGGTACAAGGCTGTATCAGTGACAAGGCTGTATCAGCGACAAGGCTGTATCAGGTAAAAGGTTGTATCAGTGTCAAGGCTGTATCAGCTGCAAGGCTGTATCAGTGACAAGGCTGTATCAAATACAAGGCTGTATCAAATACAAGGCTGTATCAGCTACAAGGCTGTATCAGCTACAAGGCTGTATCAGCGACAAGGCTGTATCAGTGACAAGGCTTTATCAGGTACAAGGCTGTATCAGGTACAAGGCGGCATCAGCAACAAGGCTGTATCAGCGACAAGGCTGTATCAGGTACAAGGTTGTACCAGGGACAAGGCTGTATCATGTACAAGGCTGTATCATGTACAAGGCTGTGTCAGTGACAAGGCTGTATCAGGGACAAGGCTGTATCAGCGACAATGCTGTATCAGGTACAAGGCTTTATCAGTGACAAGGCTTTATCAGTGACAAGGCTGTATCAGGGACAAGGCTGTATCAGGTACAATGCTGTATCAGGTACAAGGCTCTATCAGCGACAAGTCTGTATCAGGTACAAGTTTGTATCAGGTACGAGGCTGTATCAGGTACAAGGCTGTGTCAGTGCAAAGGCTGTATCAGGTACAAGGCTGTTATTAGGTACAAGGATGTATCAGCGACAAGGCTGTATCAGGTACAAGGCTGCATCAGCGACAAGTCTGTATCAGGTACAAGGCTAAAACAGTGACAGGGCTGTATCAGGTACAAGGCTGTATCAGGTACAAGGCTGTATCAGGTACAAGGCTGTATCAGCGACAAGGCTGTATCAGTGACAAGGCTGTATCAGGTACAAGGCTGTATCAGGTACAAGGCTGTATCAGGTACAAGGCAGTATCAGGTACAAGGCAGTATCAGGTACAAAGCAGTATCAGTGACAAGGCTGTATCAGTGACAAGGCTGTATCAAGTAAACGGCTGTATCAGCGACAAGGCTGTATCAGGTACAAGGCTGTATCAGCGACAAGGCTGTATCAAGTAAACGGCTGTATCAGCGACAAGGCTGTATCAGCGACAAGGCTGTATCAGGTACAAGGCTGTATCAGGTACAAGGCTGTATCAGGTACAAGGCTGTATCAGGTACAAGGCTGTATCAGGTACAAGGCTGTATCAGCGACAAGGCTGTATCAGTGACAAGGCTTTATCAGGTACAAGGCTGTATCAGGTACAAGGCTGCATCAGCAACAAGGCTGTATCAGCGACAAGGCTGTATCAGGTACAAGACTGTATCAGGTACAAGGCTGTCAGTGACAAGTTTGTATCAGGTACAAGGCTGTAACAGGGACAAGGCTGTATCAGTGACAAGGCTGTATCAGATACAAGGCTGTATCAGCTACAAGGCTGTATCAGGTGCAATGCTGTTATTAGGTACAAGGCTGTACCAGTGACAAGGCTGTATCAGGTACAAGTCTGTATCAGCGACAAGTCTGTATCAGGTACAAGGTTGTACCAGGGACAAGGCTGTATCATGTACAAGGCTGTATCATGTACAAGGCTGTGTCAGTGACAAGGCTGTATCAGTGACAAGGCTGTATCAGCGACAATGCTGTATCAGGTACAAGGCTGTATCAGGTACAAGGCTTTATCAGTGACAAGGCTGTATCAGGGACAAGGCTCTATCAGCGACAAGTCTGTATCAGGTACAAGTCTGTATCATGTACAAGGCTGTATCAGGTACAAGGCTGTGTCAGTACAAAGGCTGTATCAGGTACAAGGCTGTTATTAGGTACAAGGATGTATCAGCGACAAGGCTGTATCAGGTACAAGGCTGTATCAGCGACAAGTCTGTATCAGGTACAAGGCTAAAACAGTGACAACGCTGTATCAGGTACAAGGCTGTATCAGGTACAAGGGTGTATCAGGTACAAGGCTGTATCAGGTACAAGGCTGTATCAGGTACAAGGCTTTATCAGCGACAAGGCTTTATCAGCGACAAGGCTGTATCAGGTACAAGGCTGTATCAGGTACAAGGCTGTCAGTGACAAGTTTGTATCAGGTACAAGGCTGTAACAGGGACAAGGCTGTATCAGTGACAAGGCTGTATCAGTGACAAGGCTGTATCAGATACAAGGCTGTATCAGGTACAAGGCTGTATCAGGTGCAATGCTGTTATTAGGTACAAGGCTGTACCAGTGACAAGGCTTTATCAGTGACAAGGCTGTATCAGGGACAAGGCTCTATCAGCGACAAGTCTGTATCAGGTACAAGTCTGTATCATGTACAAGGCTGTATCAGGTACAAGGCTGTGTCAGTGCAAAGGCTGTATCAGGTACAAGGCTGTTATTAGGTACAAGGATGTATCAGCGACAAGGCTGTATCAGGTACAAGGCTGTATCAGCGACAAGTCTGTATCAGGTACAAGGCTAAAACAGTGACAACGCTGTATCAGGTACAAGGCTGTATCAGGTACAAGGGTGTATCAGGTACAAGGCTGTATCAGGTACAAGGCTGTATCAGGTACAAGGCTTTATCAGCGACAAGGCTTTATCAGCGACAAGGCTGTATCAGGTACAAGGCTGTATCAGGTACAAGGCTGTCAGTGACAAGTTTGTATCAGGTACAAGGCTGTAACAGGGACAAGGCTGTATCAGTGACAAGGCTGTATCAGTGACAAGGCTGTATCAGATACAAGGCTGTATCAGGTACAAGGCTGTATCAGGTGCAATGCTGTTATTAGGTACAAGGCTGTACCAGTGACAAGGCTGTATCAGGTACAAGGCTTTATCAGCGACAAGTCTGTATCAGGTACAAGGTTGTACCAGGGACAAGGCTGTATCATGTACAAGGCTGTATCATGTACAATGCTGTATCAGGTACAATGCTGTTATTAGGTACAAGGCTGTACCAGTGACAAGGCTGTATCAGGTACAAGGCTGTATCAGGTACAAGGCTGTATCAGGTACAAGGCTGTATCAGCGACAAGGCTGTATCAGTGACAAGGCTGTATCAGGTACAAGGCTGTATCAGGTACAAGGCTGTATCAGGTACAAGGCAGTATCAGGTACAAGGCAGTATCAGGTACAAAGCAGTATCAGTGACAAGGCTGTATCAGTGACAAGGCTGTATCAAGTAAACGGCTGTATCAGCGACAAGGCTGTATCAGGTACAAGGCTGTATCAGCGACAAGGCTGTATCAAGTAAACGGCTGTATCAGCGACAAGGCTGTATCAGCGACAAGGCTGTATCAGTGACAAGGCTGTATCAGGTACAAGGCTGTATCAGGTACAAGGCTGTATCAGGTACAAGGCTGTATCAGGTACAAGGCTGTATCAGCGACAAGGCTGTATCAGTGACAAGGCTTTGTCAGGTACAAGGCTGTATCAGGTACAAGGCTGCATCAGCAACAAGGCTGTATCAGCGACAAGGCTGTATCAGGTACAAGACTGTATCAGGTACAAGGCTGTCAGTGACAAGTTTGTATCAGGTACAAGGCTGTAACAGGGACAAGGCTGTATCAGTGACAAGGCTGTATCAGATACAAGGCTGTATCAGCTACAAGGCTGTATCAGGTGCAATGCTGTTATTAGGTACAAGGCTGTACCAGTGACAAGGCTGTATCAGGTACAAGTCTGTATCAGCGACAAGTCTGTATCAGGTACAAGGTTGTACCAGGGACAAGGCTGTATCATGTACAAGGCTGTATCATGTACAAGGCTGTGTCAGTGACAAGGCTGTATCAGTGACAAGGCTGTATCAGCGACAATGCTGTATCAGGTACAAGGCTGTATCAGGTACAAGGCTTTATCAGTGACAAGGCTGTATCAGGGACAAGGCTCTATCAGCGACAAGTCTGTATCAGGTACAAGTCTGTATCAGGTACAAGGCTGTATCAGGTACAAGGCTGTGTCAGTGCAAAGGCTGTATCAGGTACAAGGCTGTTATTAGGTACAAGGATGTATCAGCGACAAGGCTGTATCAGGTACAAGGCTGTATCAGCGACAAGTCTGTATCAGGTACAAGGCTAAAACAGTGACAACGCTGTATCAGGTACAAGGCTGTATCAGGTACAAGGGTGTATCAGGTACAAGGCTGTATCAGGTACAAGGCTGTATCAGGTACAAGGCTTTATCAGCGACAAGGCTTTATCAGCGACAAGGCTGTATCAGGTACAAGGCTGTATCAGGTACAAGGCTGTCAGTGACAAGTTTGTATCAGGTACAAGGCTGTAACAGGGACAAGGCTGTATCAGTGACAAGGCTGTATCAGTGACAAGGCTGTATCAGGTACAAGGCTGTATCAGGTGCAATGCTGTTATTAGGTACAAGGCTGTACCAGTGACAAGGCTGTATCAGGTACAAGGCTTTATCAGCGACAAGTCTGTATCAGGTACAAGGTTGTACCAGGGACAAGGCTGTATCATGTACAAGGCTGTATCATGTACAATGCTGTATCAGGTACAATGCTGTTATTAGGTACAAGGCTGTACCAGTGACAAGGCTGTATCAGGTACAAGGCTTTATCAGCGACAAGTCTGTATCAGGTACAAGGTTGTACCAGGGACAAGGCTGTATCAGGGACAAGGCTGTATCAGGTACAATGCTGTATCAGGTACAAGGCTCTATCAGCGACAAGTCTGTATCAGGTACAAGGTTGTACCAGGGACAAGGAGGTATCAGGTACAAGGCTGTGTCAGTGACAAGGCTGTATCAGGTACAAGGCTGTTATTAGGTACAAGGCTGTATCAGCGACAAGGCTGTATCCGGTACAAGGCTGTACCAGTTACAAGGCTGTATCAGGTACAAGGCTGTATCAGCGACAAGTCTGTATCAGGTACAAGGTTGTACCAGGGACAAGGAGGTATCAGGTACAAGGCTGTATCAGTGGCAAGGCTGTATCAGTGACAAGGCTGTATGAGGTACAAGGCTGTATCAGGTACAAGGCTGTATCAGGTACAAGGCTGTACCAGTGACAAGGCGGTATCAGGTTAAAGGCTGTACCAGTGACAAAGAGGTATCAGGTACAAGGCTGTGTCAGTGACAAGGCTGTATCAGGTACAAGGCTGTACCAGTGACAAGGCTGTATCAGGTACGAGGCTGTTATTAGGTTCAAGGCTGTATCAGGTACTTGGCTGTGTTAGTGACAAGTTTGTATCAGGTACAAGGCTATTATTAGGTACAAGGCTGTATCAGTGACAAGGCTGTATCAGGTACAAGGCTGTTATTAGGTACAAGGCTGTACCAGTGACAAGGCTGTATCAGGTACAAGGCTGTACAGGCGACAATTCTGTATCAGGTACAAGGTTGTACCAGGGACAAGGAGGTATCAGGTACAAGGCTATATCAGTGACAAGGCTGTATCAGGTACAAGGCTGTTATTAGGTACAAGGCTGTATCAGGTACATGGCTGTGTCAGTGACAAGCCTGTATCAGGTACAAGGCT
Organism: Isurus oxyrinchus; assembly: GCA_026770705.1. Lineage (NCBI taxonomy): Eukaryota > Metazoa > Chordata > Chondrichthyes > Lamniformes > Lamnidae > Isurus > Isurus oxyrinchus. Next base: position 199,537 of record JANJGN010000501.1, on the reverse strand, counting down.
GTTATTAGGTACAAGGCTGTGTCAGTGACAAGGCTGTATCAGGTACAAGGCTGTTATTAGGTACAAGGCTGTATCAGCGACAAGGCTTTATCAGGTACAAGGCTGTACCAGTGACAAGGCTGTATCAGGTACGAGGCTGTTATTAGGTACAAGGCTGTATCAGGTACAAGGCTGTATCAGTGACAAGACTGTATCAGGGACAAGGCTGTATCAGGGACAAGGCTGTATCAGGTACAAGGCTGTATCAGGTACAAGGCTGTACCAGTGACAAGGCTGTATCATAGACAAGGCTGTATCATTGACAAGGCTGTATCAGTGACAAGGCTGTATCAGGTACAAGGCTGTATCAGGTACAAGGCTGTATCAGTGACAAGGCTGTATCAGGTACAAGGCTGTATCAGAGATAAGGCTGTATCAGTGACAAGGCTGTATCAGTGACAAGGCTGTATCAGTGACAAGGCTGTATCAGGTACAAAACTGCATCAGGTACAAGGCTGTATCAGGTACAAGGCTGTATCAGGTACAAGGCTGTATCAGGTACAAGGCTGTACCAGTGACAAGGCTGTATCAGGTACAAGGCTGTGTCAGTGACAACGCTGTATCAGATACAATGCTGTATCAGCGAAAAGGCTGTATCAGGTACTCGGCTGTATCAGGTACAAGGCTTTATCAGAGACAAGGCTGTATCAGGTACAAGGCTGTATCAGGGACAAGGCTGTATCAGGTACAAGGCTGTATCAGGTACAAGGCTGTATCAGCGACAAGGCTGTATCAGCGACAAGGCTGTATCAGTTACCAGGCTGTATCAGTGACAAGGAGGTATCAGGTACAAGGCTGTACTAGTGAAAAGGCTGTATCAGTGACAAGGGTGTATCAGCGACAATGCTCTATCAAGTACAAGGCTGTATCAGGGACAAGGCTGTATCAGTGACAAAGCTGTATCAGCAACATGGCTGTATCAGGTACAAGGCTGTATCAGGTACAAGGCTTTATCAGATACAAGGCTGCATCAGTGTCAAGGCTGTAACAGTGACAAGGCTGTATCAGTGACGAGGCTGTATCAGTGACAACGCTGTATCCGTGACAAGGCTGTATCAGTGACAACGCTGTATCCGTGACAAGGCTGTATCAGGTTCAAGGCTGTATCAGCGACAAGGATGTATCAGGTACAAGGCTGTATCAGTGACAAGGCTGTATCAGCGACAAGGCTGTATCAAGTACAAATTGCATCAGGTACAAGACTGTAACAGAATCAAGGCTGTATCAGGTACAAGGCTGTATCAGCGACAAGGCTGTATCAAGTAAATGGCTGTATCAGCGACAAGGCTGTATCAGTGACAAGGCTGTATCAGCGACAAGGCTGTATCAGTGACAAGGCTGTGTCAGTGACAAGGCTGCATCAGTGACAAGGCTGTATCAGTGACAAAGCTGCATCAGGTACAAGGCTGTCAGTGACAAGGCTGTATCAGGTACAAGGCAGTATCAGGTACAAAGCTGTATCAGTAACAAGGCTGAATCAGTGACAAGGCTGTATCAGGTACAAGGCAGTATCAGGTACAAGGCAGTATCAGGTAAAAAGCAGTATCAGTGACAAGGCTGTATCAGTGACAAGGCTGTATCAGTGACAAGGCTGTATCAGTGACAAGGCTGTATCAGTGACAAGGCTGTATCAAGTAAACGGCTGTATCAGCGACAAGGCTGTATCAGGTACAAGGCTGTATCAGCGACAAGGCTGTATCAAGTAAACGGCTGTATCAGCGACAAGGCTGTATCAGTGACAAGGCTGTATCAGTGACAAGGCTGTATCAGTGACAAGGCTGTATCAGTGACAAGGCTGTATCAGCGACAAGGCTGTATCAGGGACAAGGCTGTATCAGTGACAAGGCTGTATCTGGTACAAGGCTGTATCTGGTACAAGGCTGTATCTGGTACAAGGCTGTACCAGTGAAAAGGCTGTATAAGAGACAAGGCTGTATCAGTGACAAGGCTGTATTAGGTACAAGGCTGTATCAGGTACAAGGCTGTATCAGTGACAAGGCTGTATCAGTGACAAGGCTGTATCAGGTACAAGGCTGTACCAGTGACAAGGCTGTATCAGCGACAAGGCTGTATCAGGTAAAAGGTTGTATCAGTGTCAAGGCTGTATCAGCTGCAAGGCTGTATCAGTGACAAGGCTGTATCAAATACAAGGCTGTATCAGCTACAAGGCTGTATCAGCTACAAGGCTTTATCAGCGACAAGGCTGTATCAGTGACAAGGCTTTATCAGGTACAAGGCTGTATCAGGTACAAGGCGGCATCAGCAACAAGGCTGTATCAGCGACAAGGCTGTATCAGGTACAAGGTTGTACCAGGGACAAGGCTGTATCATGTACAAGGCTGTATCATGTACAAGGCTGTGTCAGTGACAAGGCTGTATCAGGGACAAGGCTGTATCAGCGACAATGCTGTATCAGGTACAAGGCTTTATCAGTGACAAGGCTTTATCAGTGACAAGGCTGTATCAGGGACAAGGCTGTATCAGGTACAATGCTGTATCAGGTACAAGGCTCTATCAGCGACAAGTCTGTATCAGGTACAAGTTTGTATCAGGTACGAGGCTGTATCAGGTACAAGGCTGTGTCAGTGCAAAGGCTGTATCAGGTACAAGGCTGTTATTAGGTACAAGGATGTATCAGCGACAAGGCTGTATCAGGTACAAGGCTGCATCAGCGACAAGTCTGTATCAGGTACAAGGCTAAAACAGTGACAGGGCTGTATCAGGTACAAGGCTGTATCAGGTACAAGGCTGTATCAGGTACAAGGCTGTATCAGGTACAAGGCTGTATCAGCGACAAGGCTGTATCAGTGACAAGGCTGTATCAGGTACAAGGCTGTATCAGGTACAAGGCTGTATCAGGTACAAGGCAGTATCAGGTACAAGGCAGTATCAGGTACAAAGCAGTATCAGTGACAAGGCTGTATCAGTGACAAGGCTGTATCAAGTAAACGGCTGTATCAGCGACAAGGCTGTATCAGGTACAAGGCTGTATCAGCGACAAGGCTGTATCAAGTAAACGGCTGTATCAGCGACAAGGCTGTATCAGCGACAAGGCTGTATCAGGTACAAGGCTGTATCAGGTACAAGGCTGTATCAGGTACAAGGCTGTATCAGGTACAAGGCTGTATCAGGTACAAGGCTGTATCAGGTACAAGGCTGTATCAGGTACAAGGCTGTATCAGGTACAAGGCTGTATCAGTGACAAGGCTTTATCAGGTACAAGGCTGTATCAGGTACAAGGCTGCATCAGCAACAAGGCTGTATCAGCGACAAGGCTGTATCAGGTACAAGACTGTATCAGGTACAAGGCTGTCAGTGACAAGTTTGTATCAGGTACAAGGCTGTAACAGGGACAAGGCTGTATCAGTGACAAGGCTGTATCAGATACAAGGCTGTATCAGCTACAAGGCTGTATCAGGTGCAATGCTGTTATTAGGTACAAGGCTGTACCAGTGACAAGGCTGTATCAGGTACAAGTCTGTATCAGCGACAAGTCTGTATCAGGTACAAGGTTGTACCAGGGACAAGGCTGTATCATGTACAAGGCTGTATCATGTACAAGGCTGTGTCAGTGACAAGGCTGTATCAGTGACAAGGCTGTATCAGCGACAATGCTGTATCAGGTACAAGGCTGTATCAGGTACAAGGCTTTATCAGTGACAAGGCTGTATCAGGGACAAGGCTCTATCAGCGACAATTCTGTATCAGGTACAAGTCTGTATCAGGTACAAGGCTGTATCAGGTACAAGGCTGTGTCAGTGCAAAGGCTGTATCAGGTACAAGGCTGTTATTAGGTACAAGGATGTATCAGCGACAAGGCTGTATCAGGTACAAGGCTGTATCAGCGACAAGTCTGTATCAGGTACAAGGCTAAAACAGTGACAACGCTGTATCAGGTACAAGGCTGTATCAGGTACAAGGGTGTATCAGGTACAAGGCTGTATCAGGTACAAGGCTGTATCAGGTACAAGGCTGTATCAGGTACAAGGCTTTATCAGCGACAAGGCTTTATCAGCGACAAGGCTGTATCAGGTACAAGGCTGTATCAGGTACAAGGCTGTCAGTGACAAGTTTGTATCAGGTACAAGGCTGTAACAGGGACAAGGCTGTATCAGTGACAAGGCTGTATCAGTGACAAGGCTGTATCAGTGACAAGGCTGTATCAGATACAAGGCTGTATCAGGTACAAGGCTGTATCAGGTGCAATGCTGTTATTAGGTACAAGGCTGTACCAGTGACAAGGCTGTATCAGGTACAAGGCTTTATCAGCGACAAGTCTGTATCAGGTACAAGGTTGTACCAGGGACAAGGCTGTATCATGTACAAGGCTGTATCATGTACAATGCTGTATCAGGTACAATGCTGTTATTAGGTACAAGGCTGTACCAGTGACAAGGCTGTATCAGGTACAAGGCTGTATCAGGTACAAGGCTGTATCAGGTACAAGGCTGTATCAGCGACAAGGCTGTATCAGTGACAAGGCTGTATCAGGTACAAGGCTGTATCAGGTACAAGGCTGTATCAGGTACAAGGCAGTATCAGGTACAAGGCAGTATCAGGTACAAGGCAGTATCAGGTACAAAGCAGTATCAGTGACAAGGCTGTATCAGTGACAAGGCTGTATCAAGTAAACGGCTGTATCAGCGACAAGGCTGTATCAGGTACAAGGCTGTATCAGCGACAAGGCTGTATCAAGTAAACGGCTGTATCAGCGACAAGGCTGTATCAGCGACAAGGCTGTATCAGTGACAAGGCTGTATCAGGTACAAGGCTGTATCAGGTACAAGGCTGTATCAGGTACAAGGCTGTATCAGGTACAAGGCTGTATCAGCGACAAGGCTGTATCAGTGACAAGGCTTTATCAGGTACAAGGCTGTATCAGGTACAAGGCTGCATCAGCAACAAGGCTGTATCAGCGACAAGGCTGTATCAGGTACAAGGCTGCATCAGCAACAAGGCTGTATCAGCGACAAGGCTGTATCAGGTACAAGACTGTATCAGGTACAAGGCTGTCAGTGACAAGTTTGTATCAGGTACAAGGCTGTAACAGGGACAAGGCTGTATCAGTGACAAGGCTGTATCAGATACAAGGCTGTATCAGCTACAAGGCTGTATCAGGTGCAATGCTGTTATTAGGTACAAGGCTGTACCAGTGACAAGGCTGTATCAGGTACAAGTCTGTATCAGCGACAAGTCTGTATCAGGTACAAGGTTGTACCAGGGACAAGGCTGTATCATGTACAAGGCTGTATCATGTACAAGGCTGTGTCAGTGACAAGGCTGTATCAGTGACAAGGCTGTATCAGCGACAATGCTGTATCAGGTACAAGGCTGTATCAGGTACAAGGCTTTATCAGTGACAAGGCTGTATCAGGGACAAGGCTCTATCAGCGACAAGTCTGTATCAGGTACAAGTCTGTATCAGGTACAAGGCTGTATCAGGTACAAGGCTGTGTCAGTGCAAAGGCTGTATCAGGTACAAGGCTGTTATTAGGTACAAGGATGTATCAGCGACAAGGCTGTATCAGGTACAAGGCTGTATCAGCGACAAGTCGGTATCAGGTACAAGGCTAAAACAGTGACAACGCTGTATCAGGTACAAGGCTGTATCAGGTACAAGGGTGTATCAGGTACAAGGCTGTATCAGGTACAAGGCTGTATCAGGTACAAGGCTTTATCAGCGACAAGGCTTTATCAGCGACAAGGCTGTATCAGGTACAAGGCTGTATCAGGTACAAGGCTGTCAGTGACAAGTTTGTATCAGGTACAAGGCTGTAACAGGGACAAGGCTGTATCAGTGACAAGGCTGTATCAGTGACAAGGCTGTATCAGATACAAGGCTGTATCAGGTACAAGGCTGTATCAGGTGCAATGCTGTTATTAGGTACAAGGCTGTACCAGTGACAAGGCTGTATCAGGTACAAGGCTTTATCAGCGACAAGTCTGTATCAGGTACAAGGTTGTACCAGGGACAAGGCTGTATCATGTACAAGGCTGTATCATGTACAATGCTGTATCAGGTACAATGCTGTTATTAGGTACAAGGCTGTACCAGTGACAAGGCTGTATCAGGTACAAGGCTTTATCAGCGACAAGTCTGTATCAGGTACAAGGTTGTACCAGGGACAAGGCTGTATCAGGGACAAGGCTGTATCAGGTACAATGCTGTATCAGGTACAAGGCTCTATCAGCGACAAGTCTGTATCAGGTACAAGGTTGTACCAGGGACAAGGAGGTATCAGGTACAAGGCTGTGTCAGTGACAAGGCTGTATCAGGTACAAGGCTGTTATTAGGTACAAGGCTGTATCAGCGACAAGGCTGTATCCGGTACAAGGCTGTACCAGTTACAAGGCTGTATCAGGTACAAGGCTGTATCAGCGACAAGTCTGTATCAGGTACAAGGTTGTACCAGGGACAAGGAGGTATCAGGTACAAGGCTGTATCAGTGGCAAGGCTGTATCAGTGACAAGGCTGTATGAGGTACAAGGCTGTATCAGGTACAAGGCTGTATCAGGTACAAGGCTGTACCAGTGACAAGGCGGTATCAGGTTAAAGGCTGTACCAGTGACAAAGAGGTATCAAGTACAAGGCTGTGTCAGTGACAAGGCTGTATCAGGTACAAGGCTGTACCAGTGACAAGGCTGTATCAGGTACGAGGCTGTTATTAGGTTCAAGGCTGTATCAGGTACTTGGCTGTGTTAGTGACAAGTTTGTATCAGGTACAAGGCTGTTATTAGGTACAAGGCTGTATCAGTGACAAGGCTGTATCAGGTACAAGGCTGTTATTAGGTACAAGGCTGTACCAGTGACAAGGCTGTATCAGGTACAAGGCTGTACAGGCGACAATTCTGTATCAGGTACAAGGTTGTACCAGGGACAAGGAGGTATCAGGTACAAGGCTATATCAGTGACAAGGCTGTATCAGGTACAAGGCTGTTATTAGGTACAAGGCTGTATCAGGTACATGGCTGTGTCAGTGACAAGCCTGTATCAGGTACAAGGCTGTTATTAGGTACAAGGCTGTGTCAGTGACAAGGCTGTATCAGGTACAAGGCTGTTATTAGGTACAAGGCTGTATCAGCGACAAGGCTTTATCAGGTACAAGGCTGTACCAGTGACAAGGCTGTATCAGGTACGAGGCTGTTATTAGGTACAAGGCTGTATCAGGTACATGGCTGTGTCAGTGACAAGCCTGTATCAGGTACAAAGCTGTTATTAGGTACAAGGCTGTATCAGCGACAAGGCTGTATCAGGTACAAGGCTGTTATTAGGTACAAGGCTGTACCAGTGACAAGGCAGTATCAGGTACAAGGCTGTATCAGCGATAAGTCTGTATGAGGTACAAGGTTGTACCAGGGACAAGGAGGTATCAGTTACAAGGCTATATCAGTGACAAGGCTGTATCAGGTACAAGGCTGTATCAGGTACAAGGCTGTATCAGGTACAAGGCTGTATCAGGTACAAGGCTGTATCAGGTACAAGGCTGTCAGTGACAAGTTTGTATCAGGTACAAGGCTGTAACAGGGACAAGGCTGTATCAGTGACAAGGCTGTATCAGATACAAGGCTGTATCAGATACAAGGCTGTATCAGGTACAAGGCTGTATCAGGTACAAGGCTGTATCAGGTACAAGGCTGTATCAGGTACAATGCTGTTATTAGGTACAAGGCTGTACCAGTGACAAGGCTGTATCAGGTACAAGGCTGTATCAGCGATAAGTCTGTATCAGGTACAAGGTTGTACCAGGGACAAGGCTGTATCATGTACAAGGCTGTATCATGTACAAGGCTGTATCAGCGACAAGGCTGTATCAATGACAAGGCTGTATCAATGACAAGGCTGTATCAATGACAAGGCTGTATCAACGACAAGGCTGTATCAGGTACAAGGCTGTATCAGGTACAAGGCTCTATCAGGTACAAGGCTGTATCAGGTACAAGGCTGTATCAGCGACAAGGCTGTAATAGTGACAAGGCTCTAATAGTGACAAGGCTGTATCAAGTACAAGGCTGTATCAGGAACAAGGCTGTATCAGCGACAAGGTTGTATCAGCAACAAGCATGTACTAGTGACAAGGCTGTATCACGTACAAGGCTGTATCAGTGACAAGGAGGTATCAGGTACAAGGCTGTACCAGTGACAAGGCTGTATCAGTGACAAGGGTGTATCAGCGACAATGCTCTATCAGCGACAATGCTCTATCAGCGACAAGGCTGTATCAGCGACAAGGCTGTATCAGCGACAAGGCTGTATCAGCGACAAGGCTGTATCAGCGACAAGGCTGTATCAGCGACAAGGCTGTATCAGTGACAAGGCTGTATCAGCGACAAGTCTGTATCAGGTACAATGTTGTACCAGGGAGAAGGAGGTATCAGGTACAAGGCTGTGTCAGTTACAAGGCTGTATCAGGTACAAGGCTGCATCAGCAACAAGGCTGTATCAGCGACAAGGCTGTATCAGGTACAAGGCTGTATCAGGTACAAGGCTGTCAGTGACAAGTTTGTATCAGGTACAAGGCTGTAACAGGGACAAGGCTGTATCAGTGACAAGGCTGTATCAGATACAAGGCTCTATCAGGTACAAGGCTGTATCAGATAAATGCTGTTATTAGGTACAAGGCTGTACCAGTGACAAGGCTGTATCAGGTACAAGGCTTTATCAGCGACAAGTCTGTATCAGGTACAAGGTTGTACCAGGGACAAGGCTGTATCATGTACAAGGCTGTATCATGTACACGGCTGTGTCAGTGACAAGGCTGTATCAGTGACAAGGCTGTATCAGCGACAATGCTGTATCAGGTACAAGGCTGTATCAGGTACAAGGCTTTATCAGTGACAAGGCTGTATCAGGGACAAGGCTGTATCAGGTACAATGCTGTATCAGGTACAAGGCTCTATCAGCGACAAGTCTGTATCAGGTACAAGGTTGTACCAGGGACAAGGAGCTATCAGGTACAAGGCTGTGTCAGTGACAAGGCTGTATCAGGTACAAGGCTGTATCAGGTACAAGTTTGTATCAGGTACAAGGCTGTATCAGGTACAAGGCTGTGTCAGTGCAAAGGCTGTATCAGGTACAAGGCTGTTATTAGGTACAAGGAGGTATCAGCGACAAGGCTGTATCAGGTACAAGGCTGTATCAGCGACAAGTCTGTATCAGGTACAAGGCCAAAACAGTGACAAGGCTGTATCAGGTACAAGGCTGTATCAGGTACAAGGCTGTATCAGGTACAAGGCTGTATCAGGTACAAGGCTGTATCAGCGACAAGGCTGTATCAGTGACAAGGCTTTATCAGGTACAAGGCTGTATCAGGTACAAGGCTGCATCAGCAACAAGGCTGTATCAGCGACAAGGCTGTATCAGGTACAAGACTGTATCAGGTACAAGGCTGTCAGTGACAAGTTTGTATCAGGTACAAGGCTGTAACAGGGACAAGGCTGTATCAGTGACAAGGCTGTATCAGTGACAAGGCTGTATCAGATACAAGGCTGTATCAGGTACAAGGCTGTATCAGGTGCAATGCTGTTATTAGGTACAAGGCTGTACCAGTGACAAGGCTGTATCAGGTACAAGGCTTTATCAGCGACAAGTCTGTATCAGGTACAAGGTTGTACCAGGGACAAGGCTGTATCATGTACAAGGCTGTGTCATGTACAATGCTGTATCAGGTACAATGCTGTTATTAGGTACAAGGCTGTACCAGTGACAAGGCTGTATCAGGTACAAGGCTGTATCAGGTACAAGGCTGTATCAGGTACAAGGCTGTATCAGCGACAAGGCTGTATCAGTGACAAGGCTGTATCAGGTACAAGGCTGTATCAGGTACAAGGCTGTATCAGGTACAAGGCAGTATCAGGTACAAGGCAGTATCAGGTACAAAGCAGTATCAGTGACAAGGCTGTATCAGTGACAAGGCTGTATCAAGTAAACGGCTGTATCAGCGACAAGGCTGTATCAGGTACAAGGCTGTATCAGCGACAAGGCTGTATCAAGTAAACGGCTGTATCAGCGACAAGGCTGTATCAGCGACAAGGCTGTATCAGTGACAAGGCTGTATCAGGTACAAGGCTGTATCAGGTACAAGGCTGTATCAGGTACAAGGCTGTATCAGCGACAAGGCTGTATCAGCGACAAGGCTGTATCAGTGACAAGGCTTTATCAGGTACAAGGCTGTATCAGGTACAAGGCTGCATCAGCAACAAGGCTGTATCAGCGACAAGGCTGTATCAGGTACAAGACTGTATCAGGTACAAGGCTGTCAGTGACAAGTTTGTATCAGGTACAAGGCTGTAACAGGGACAAGGCTGTATCAGTGACAAGGCTGTATCAGATACAAGGCTGTATCAGCTACAAGGCTGTATCAGGTGCAATGCTGTTATTAGGTACAAGGCTGTACCAGTGACAAGGCTGTATCAGGTACAAGTCTGTATCAGCGACAAGTCTGTATCAGGTACAAGGCAGTATCAGGTACAAGGCAGTATCAGGTACAAGGCAGTATCAGGTACAAAGCAGTATCAGTGACAAGGCTGTATCAGTGACAAGGCTGTATCAGCGACAATGCTGTATCAGGTACAAGGCTGTATCAGGTACAAGGCTTTATCAGTGACAAGGCTGTATCAGGGACAAGGCTCTATCAGCGACAAGTCTGTATCAGGTACAAGTCTGTATCAGGTACAAGGCTGTATCAGGTACAAGGCTGTGTCAGTGCAAAGGCTGTATCAGGTACAAGGCTGTTATTAGGTACAAGGATGTATCAGCGACAAGGCTGTATCAGGTACAAGGCTGTATCAGCGACAAGTCTGTATCAGGTACAAGGCTAAAACAGTGACAACGCTGTATCAGGTACAAGGCTGTATCAGGTACAAGGGTGTATCAGGTACAAGGCTGTATCAGGTACAAGGCTGTATCAGGTACAAGGCTTTATCAGCGACAAGGCTTTATCAGCGACAAGGCTGTATCCGGTACAAGGCTGTATCAGGTACAAGGCTGTCAGTGACAAGTTTGTATCAGGTACAAGGCTGTAACAGGGACAAGGCTGTATCAGTGACAAGGCTGTATCAGTGACAAGGCTGTATCAGATACAAGGCTGTATCAGGTACAAGGCTGTATCAGGTGCAATGCTGTTATTAGGTACAAGGCTGTACCAGTGACAAGGCTGTATCAGGTACAAGGCTTTATCAGCGACGAGTCTGTATCAGGTACAAGGTTGTACCAGGGACAAGGCTGTATCATGTACAAGGCTGTATCATGTACGATGCTGTATCAGGTACAATGCTGTTATTAGGTACAAGGCTGTACCAGTGACAAGGCTGTATCAGGTACAAGGCTTTATCAGCGACAAGTCTGTATCAGGTACAAGGTTGTACCAGGGACAAGGCTGTATCAGGGACAAGGCTGTATCAGGTACAATGCTGTATCAGGTACAAGGCTCTATCAGCGACAAGTCTGTATCAGGTACAAGGTTGTACCAGGGACAAGGAGGTATCAGGTACAAGGCTGTGTCAGTGACAAGGCTGTATCAGGTACAAGGCTGTTATTAGGTACAAGGCTGTATCAGCGACAAGGCTGTATCCGGTACAAGGCTGTACCAGTTACAAGGCTGTATCAGGTACAAGGCTGTATCAGCGACAAGTCTGTATCAGGTACAAGGTTGTACCAGGGACAAGGAGGTATCAGGTACAAGGCTGTATCAGTGGCAAGGCTGTATCAGTGACAAGGCTGTATGAGGTACAAGGCTGTATCAGGTACAAGGCTGTATCAGGTACAAGGCTGTACCGTGACAAGGTGGTATCAGGTTAAAGGCTGTACCATTGACAAAGAGGTATCAGGTACAAGGCTGTGTCAGTGACAAGGCTGTATCAGGTACAAGGCTGTACCAGTGACAAGGCTGTATCAGGTACGAGGCTGTTATTAGGTTCAAGGCTGTATCAGGTACTTGGCTGTGTTAGTGACAAGTTTGTATCAGGTACAAGGCTGTTATTAGGTACAAGGCTGTATCAGTGACAAGGCTGTATCAGGTACAAGGCTGTTATTAGGTACAAGGCTGTACCAGTGACAAGGCTGTATCAGGTACAAGGCTGTACAGGCGACAATTCTGTATCAGGTACAAGGTTGTACCAGGGACAAGGAGGTATCAGGTACAAGGCTATATCAGTGACAAGGCTGTTATTAGGTACAAGGCTGTATCAGGTACATGGCTGTGTCAGTGACAAGCCTGTATCAGGTACAAGGCTGTTATTAGGTACAAGGCTGTGTCAGTGACAAGGCTGTATCAGGTACAAGGCTGTTATTAGGTACAAGGCTGTATCAGCGACAAGGCTTTATCAGGTACAAGGCTGTACCAGTGACAAGGCTGTATCAGGTACGAGGCTGTTATTAGGTACAAGGCTGTATCAGGTACATGGCTGTGTCAGTGACAAGCCTGTATCAGGTACAAAGCTGTTATTAGGTACAAGGCTGTATCAGCGACAAGGCTGTATCAGGTACAAGGCTGTTATTAGGTACAAGGCTGTACCAGTGACAAGGCAGTATCAGGTACAAGGCTGTATCAGCGATAAGTCTGTATGAGGTACAAGGTTGTACCAGGGACAAGGAGGTATCAGTTACAAGGCTATATCAGTGACAAGGCTGTATCAGGTACAAGGCTGTATCAGGTACAAGGCTGTATCAGGTACAAGGCTGTATCAGGTACAAGGCTGTATCAGGTACAAGGCTGTCAGTGACAAGTTTGTATCAAGTACAAGGCTGTAACAGGGACAAGGCTGTATCAGTGACAAGGATGTATCAGATACAAGGCTGTATCAGAGACAAGGCTGTATCAGGTACAAGGCTGTATCAGGTACAAGGCTGTATCAGGTACAATGCTGTTATTAGGTACAAGGCTGTACCAGTGACAAGGCTGTATCAGGTACAAGGCTGTATCAGCGATAAGTCTGTATCAGGTACAAGGTTGTACCAGGGACAAGGCTGTATCATGTACAAGGCTGTATCATGTACAAGGCTGTATCAGCGACAAGGCTGTATCAATGACAAGGCTGTATCAATGACAAGGCTGTATCAATGACAAGGCTGTATCAACGACAAGGCTGTATCAGGTACAAGGCTCTATCAGGTACAAGGCTGTATCAGGTACAAGGCTGTATCAGCGACAAGGCTGTAATAGTGACAAGGCTCTAATAGTGACAAGGCTGTATCAAGTACAAGGCTGTATCAGGAACAAGGCTGTATCAGCGACAAGGTTGTATCAGCAACAAGCATGTACTAGTGACAAGGCTGTATCACGTACAAGGCTGTATCAGTGACAAGGAGATATCAGGTACAAGGCTGTACCAGTGACAAGGCTGTATCAGTGACAAGGGTGTATCAGCGACAATGCTCTATCAGCGACAATGCTCTATCAGCGACAAGGCTGTATCAGCGACAAGGCTGTATCAGCGACAAGGCTGTATCAGCGACAAGGCTGTATCAGCGACAAGGCTGTATCAGTGACAATGCTGTATCAGTGACAAGGCTGTATCAGCGACAAGTCTGTATCAGGTACAATGTTGTACCAGGGAGAAGGAGGTATCAGGTACAAGGCTGTGTCAGTTACAAGGCTGTATCAGGTACAAGGCTGCATCAGCAACAAGGCTGTATCAGCGACAAGGCTGTATCAGGTACAAGGCTGTATCAGGTACAAGGCTGTCAGTGACAAGTTTGTATCAGGTACAAGGCTGTAACAGGGACAAGGCTGTATCAGTGACAAGGCTGTATCAGATACAAGGCTCTATCAGGTACAAGGCTGTATCAGATAAATGCTGTTATTAGGTACAAGGCTGTACCAGTGACAAGGCTGTATCAGGTACAAGGCTTTATCAGCGACAAGTCTGTATCAGGTACAAGGTTGTACCAGGGACAAGGCTGTATCATGTACAAGGCTGTATCATGTACAAGGCTGTGTCAGTGACAAGGCTGTATCAGTGACAAGGCTGTATCAGCGACAATGCTGTATCAGGTACAAGGCTGTATCAGGTACAAGGCTTTATCAGTGACAAGGCTGTATCAGGGACAAGGCTGTATCAGGTACAATGCTGTATCAGGTACAAGGCTCTATCAGCGACAAGTCTGTATCAGGTACAAGGTTGTACCAGGGACAAGGAGGTATCAGGTACAAGGCTGTGTCAGTGACAAGGCTGTATCAGGTACAAGGCTGTATCAGGTACAAGTTTGTATCAGGTACAAGGCTGTATCAGGTACAAGGCTGTGTCAGTGCAAAGGCTGTATCAGGTACAAGGCTGTTATTAGGTACAAGGAGGTATCAGCGACAAGGCTGTATCAGGTACAAGGCTGTATCAGCGACAAGGCTGTATCAGGTACAAGGCTAAAACAGTGACAAGGCTGTATCAGGTACAAGGCTGTATCAGGTACAAGGCTGTATCAGGTACAAGGCTGTATCAGGTACAAGGCTGTATCAGGTACAAGGCTGTATCAGGTACAAGGCTGTATCAGCGACAAGGCTGTATCAGTGACAAGGCTTTATCAGGTACAAGGCTGTATCAGGTACAAGGCTGCATCAGCAACAAGGCTGTATCAGCGACAAGGCTGTATCAGGTACAAGACTGTATCAGGTACAAGGCTGTCAGTGACAAGTTTGTATCAGGTACAAGGCTGTAACAGGGACAAGGCTGTATCAGTGACAAGGCTGTATCAGATACAAGGCTGTATCAGCTACAAGGCTGTATCAGGTGCAATGCTGTTATTAGGTACAAGGCTGTACCAGTGACAAGGCTGTATCAGGTACAAGTCTGTATCAGCGACAAGTCTGTATCAGGTACAAGGTTGTACCAGGGACAAGGCTGTATCATGTACAAGGCTGTATCATGTACAAGGCTGTGTCAGTGACAAGGCTGTATCAGTGACAAGGCTGTATCAGCGACAATGCTGTATCAGGTACAAGGCTGTATCAGGTACAAGGCTTTATCAGTGACAAGGCTGTATCAGGGACAAGGCTCTATCAGCGACAAGTCTGTATCAGGTACAAGTCTGTATCAGGTACAAGGCTGTATCAGGTACAAGGCTGTGTCAGTGCAAAGGCTGTATCAGGTACAAGGCTGTTATTAGGTACAAGGATGTATCAGCGACAAGGCTGTATCAGGTACAAGGCTGTATCAGCGACAAGTCTGTATCAGGTACAAGGCTAAAACAGTGACAACGCTGTATCAGGTACAAGGCTGTATCAGGTACAAGGGTGTATCAGGTACAAGGCTGTATCAGGTACAAGGCTGTATCAGGTACAAGGCTTTATCAGCGACAAGGCTTTATCAGCGACAAGGCTGTATCAGGTACAAGGCTGTATCAGGTACAAGGCTGTCAGTGACAAGTTTGTATCAGGTACAAGGCTGTAACAGGGACAAGGCTGTATCAGTGACAAGGCTGTATCAGTGACAAGGCTGTATCAGTGACAAGGCTGTATCAGGTACAAGGCTGTATCAGGTACAAGGCTGTATCAGGTACAATGCTGTTATTAGGTACAAGGCTGTACCAGTGACAAGGCTGTATCAGGTACAAGGCTTTATCAGCGACAAGTCTGTATCAGGTACAAGGTTGTACCAGGGACAAGGCTGTATCATGTACAAGGCTGTATCATGTACAATGCTGTATCAGGTACAATGCTGTTATTAGGTACAAGGCTGTACCAGTGACAAGGCTGTATCAGGTACAAGGCTTTATCAGCGACAAGTCTGTATCAGGTACAAGGTTGTACCAGGGACAAGGCTGTATCAGGGACAAGGCTGTATCAGGTACAATGCTGTATCAGGTACAAGGCTCTATCAGCGACAAGTCTGTATCAGGTACAAGGTTGTACCAGGGACAAGGAGGTATCAGGTACAAGGCTGTGTCAGTGACAAGGCTGTATCAGGTACAAGGCTGTTATTAGGTACAAGGCTGTATCAGCGACAAGGCTGTATCCGGTACAAGGCTGTACCAGTTACAAGGCTGTATCAGGTACAAGGCTGTATCAGCGACAAGTCTGTATCAGGTACAAGGTTGTACCAGGGACAAGGAGGTATCAGGTACAAGGCTGTATCAGTGGCAAGGCTGTATCAGTGACAAGGCTGTATGAGGTACAAGGCTGTATCAGGTACAAGGCTGTATCAGGTACAAGGCTGTACCAGTGACAAGGCGGTATCAGGTAAAAGGCTGTACCAGTGACAAAGAGGTATCAGGTACAAGGCTGTGTCAGTGACAAGGCTGTATCAGGTACAAGGCTGTACCAGTGACAAGGCTGTATCAGGTACGAGGCAGTTATTAGGTTCAAGGCTGTATCAGGTACTTGGCTGTGTTAGTGACAAGTTTGTATCAGGTACAAGGCTGTTATTAGGTACAAGGCTGTATCAGTGACAAGGCTGTATCAGGTACAAGGCTGTTATTAGGTACAAGGCTGTACCAGTGACAAGGCTGTATCAGGTACAAGGCTGTACAGGCAACAATTCTGTATCAGGTACAAGGTTGTACCAGGGACAAAGAGGTATCAGGTACAAGGCTATATCAGTGACAAGGCTGTATCAGGTACAAGGCTGTTATTAGGTACAAGGCTGTATCAGGTACATGGCTGTGTCAGTGACAAGCCTGTATCAGGTACAAGGCTGTTATTAGGTACAAGGCTGTGTCAGTGACAAGGCTGTATCAGGTACAAGGCTGTTATTAGGTACAAGGCTGTATCAGCGACAAGGCTTTATCAGGTACAAGGCTGTACCAGTGACAAGGCTGTATCAGGTACGAGGCTGTTATTAGGTACAATGCTGTATCAGGTACATGGCTGTGTCAGTGACAAGCCTGTATCAGGTACAAAGCTGTTATTAGGTACAAGGCTGTATCAGCGACAAGGCTGTATCAGGTACAAGGCTGTTATTAGGTACAAGGCTGTACCAGTGACAAGGCAGTATCAGGTACAAGGCTGTATCAGCGATAAGTCTGTATGAGGTACAAGGTTGTACCAGGGACAAGGAGGTATCAGTTACAAGGCTATATCAGTGACAAGGCTGTATCAGGGACAAGGCTGTATCAGGGACAAGGCTGTATCAGGGACAAGGCTGTATCAGGGACAAGGCTGTATCAGTGACAAGGCTGTATCAGATACAAGGCTGTATCAGATACAAGGCTGTATCAGATACAAGGCTGTATCAGATACAAGGCTGTATCAGATACAAGGCTGTATCAGGTACAAGGCTGTATCAGGTACAATGCTGTTATTAGGTACAAGGCTGTACCAGTGACAAGGCTGTATCAGGTACAAGGCTGTATCAGCGACAAGTCTGTATCAGGTACAATGTTGTACCAGGGAGAAGGAGGTATCAGGTACAAGGCTGTGTCAGTTACAAGGCTGTATCAGGTACAAGGCTGCATCAGCAACAAGGCTGTATCAGCGACAAGGCTGTATCAGGTACAAGGCTGTATCAGGTACAATGCCGTTATTAGGTACAAGGCTGTACCAGTGACAAGGCTGTATCAGGTACAAGGCTTTATCAGCGACAAGTCTGTATCAGGTACAAGGTTGTACCAGGGACAAGGCTGTATCATGTACAAGGCTGTATCATGTACAATGCTGTATCAGGTACAATGCTGTTATTAGGTACAAGGCTGTACCAGTGACAAGGCTGTATCAGGTACAAGGCTTTATCAGCGACAAGTCTGTATCAGGTACAAGGCTGTACAGGCGACAATTCTGTATCAGGTACAAGGTTGTACCAGGGACAAGGAGGTATCAGGTACAAGGCTATATCAGTGACAAGGCTGTATCAGGTACAAGGCTGTTATTAGGTACAAGGCTGTATCAGTGACAAGGCTGTATCAGGTACAAGGCTGTTATTAGGTACAAGGCTGTACCAGTGACAAGGCTGTATCAGGTACAAGGCTGTACAGGCGACAATTCTGTATCAGGTACAAGGTTGTACCAGGGACAAGGAGGTATCAGGTACAAGGCTATATCAGTGACAAGGCTGTATCAGGTACAAGGCTGTTATTAGGTACAAGGCTGTATCAGGTACATGGCTGTGTCAGTGACAAGCCTGTATCAGGTACAAGGCTGTTATTAGGTACAAGGCTGTGTCAGTGACAAGGCTGTATCAGGTACAAGGCTGTTATTAGGTACAAGGCTGTATCAGCGACAAGGCTTTATCAGGTACAAGGCTGTACCAGTGACAAGGCTGTATCAGGTACGAGGCTGTTATTAGGTACAAGGCTGTATCAGGTACATGGCTGTGTCAGTGACAAGCCTGTATCAGGTACAAAGCTGTTATTAGGTACAAGGCTGTATCAGCGACAAGGCTGTTATTAGGTACAAGGCTGTACCAGTGACAAGGCAGTATCAGGTACAAGGCTGTATCAGCGATAAGTCTGTATGAGGTACAAGGTTGTACCAGGGACAAGGAGGTATCAGTTACAAGGCTATATCAGTGACAAGGCTGTATCAGGTACAAGGCTGTATCAGGTACAAGGCTGTATCAGGTACAAGGCTGTATCAGGTACAAGGCTGTCAGTGACAAGTTTGTATCAAGTACAAGGCTGTAACAGGGACAAGGCTGTATCAGTGACAAGGATGTATCAGATACAAGGCTGTATCAGAGACAAGGCTGTATCAGGTACAAGGCTGTATCAGGTACAAGGCTGTATCAGGTACAATGCTGTTATTAGGTACAAGGCTGTACCAGTGACAAGGCTGTATCAGGTACAAGGCTGTATCAGCGATAAGTCTGTATCAGGTACAAGGTTGTACCAGGGACAAGGCTGTATCATGTACAAGGCTGTATCAGCGACAAGGCTGTATCAATGACAAGGCTGTATCAATGACAAGGCTGTATCAATGACAAGGCTGTATCAATGACAAGGCTGTATCAACGACAAGGCTGTATCAGGTACAAGGCTCTATCAGGTACAAGGCTGTATCAGGTACAAGGCTGTATCAGCGACAAGGCTGTAATAGTGACAAGGCTCTAATAGTGACAAGGCTGTATCAAGTACAAGGCTGTATCAGGAACAAGGCTGTATCAGCGACAAGGTTGTATCAGCAACAAGCATGTACTAGTGACAAGGCTGTATCACGTACAAGGCTGTATCAGTGACAAGGAGATATCAGGTACAAGGCTGTACCAGTGACAAGGCTGTATCAGTGACAAGGGTGTATCAGCGACAATGCTCTATCAGCGACAATGCTCTATCAGCGACAAGGCTGTATCAGCGACAAGGCTGTATCAGCGACAAGGCTGTATCAGCGACAAGGCTGTATCAGCGACAAGGCTGTATCAGTGACAATGCTGTATCAGTGACAAGGCTGTATCAGCGACAAGTCTGTATCAGGTACAATGTTGTACCAGGGAGAAGGAGGTATCAGGTACAAGGCTGTGTCAGTTACAAGGCTGTATCAGGTACAAGGCTGCATCAGCAACAAGGCTGTATCAGCGACAAGGCTGTATCAGGTACAAGGCTGTATCAGGTACAAGGCTGTCAGTGACAAGTTTGTATCAGGTACAAGGCTGTAACAGGGACAAGGCTGTATCAGTGACAAGGCTGTATCAGATACAAGGCTCTATCAGGTACAAGGCTGTATCAGATAAATGCTGTTATTAGGTACAAGGCTGTACCAGTGACAAGGCTGTATCAGGTACAAGGCTTTATCAGCGACAAGTCTGTATCAGGTACAAGGTTGTACCAGGGACAAGGCTGTATCATGTACAAGGCTGTATCATGTACAAGGCTGTGTCAGTGACAAGGCTGTATCAGTGACAAGGCTGTATCAGCGACAATGCTGTATCAGGTACAAGGCTGTATCAGGTACAAGGCTTTATCAGTGACAAGGCTGTATCAGGGACAAGGCTGTATCAGGGACAAGGCTGTATCAGGTACAATGCTGTATCAGGTACAAGGCTCTATCAGCGACAAGTCTGTATCAGGTACAAGGTTGTACCAGGGACAAGGAGGTATCAGGTACAAGGCTGTGTCAGTGACAAGGCTGTATCAGGTACAAGGCTGTATCAGGTACAAGTTTGTATCAGGTACAAGGCTGTATCAGGTACAAGGCTGTGTCAGTGCAAAGGCTGTATCAGGTACAAGGCTGTTATTAGGTACAAGGAGGTATCAGCGACAAGGCTGTATCAGGTACAAGGCTGTATCAGCGACAAGTCTGTATCAGGTACAAGGCTAAAACAGTGACAAGGCTGTATCAGGTACAAGGCTGTATCAGGTACAAGGCTGTATCAGGTACAAGGCTGTATCAGGTACAAGGCTGTATCAGGTACAAGGCTGTATCAGCGACAAGGCTGTATCAGTGACAAGGCTTTATCAGGTACAAGGCTGTATCAGGTACAAGGCTGCATCAGCAACAAGGCTGTATCAGCGACAAGGCTGTATCAGGTACAAGACTGTATCAGGTACAAGGCTGTCAGTGACAAGTTTGTATCAGGTACAAGGCTGTAACAGGGACAAGGCTGTATCAGTGACAAGGCTGTATCAGATACAAGGCTGTATCAGCTACAAGGCTGTATCAGGTGCAATGCTGTTATTAGGTACAAGGCTGTACCAGTGACAAGGCTGTATCAGGTACAAGTCTGTATCAGCGACAAGTCTGTATCAGGTACAAGGTTGTACCAGGGACAAGGCTGTATCATGTACAAGGCTGTATCATGTACAATGCTGTATCAGGTACAATGCTGTTATTAGGTACAAGGCTGTACCAGTGACAAGGCTGTATCAGGTACAAGGCTTTATCAGCGACAAGTCTGTATCAGGTACAAGGTTGTACCAGGGACAAGGCTGTATCAGGGACAAGGCTGTATCAGGTACAATGCTGTATCAGGTACAAGGCTCTATCAGCGACAAGTCTGTATCAGGTACAAGGTTGTACCAGGGACAAGGAGGTATCAGGTACAAGGCTGTGTCAGTGACAAGGCTGTATCAGGTACAAGGCTGTTATTAGGTACAAGGCTGTATCAGCGACAAGGCTGTATCCGGTACAAGGCTGTACCAGTTACAAGGCTGTATCAGGTACAAGGCTGTATCAGCGACAAGTCTGTATCAGGTACAAGGTTGTACCAGGGACAAGGAGGTATCAGGTACAAGGCTGTATCAGTGGCAAGGCTGTATCAGTGACAAGGCTGTATGAGGTACAAGGCTGTATCAGGTACAAGGCTGTATCAGGTACAAGGCTGTACCAGTGACAAGGCGGTATCAGGTAAAAGGCTGTACCAGTGACAAAGAGGTATCAGGTACAAGGCTGTGTCAGTGACAAGGCTGTATCAGGTACAAGGCTGTACCAGTGACAAGGCTGTATCAGGTACGAGGCAGTTATTAGGTTCAAGGCTGTATCAGGTACTTGGCTGTGTTAGTGACAAGTTTGTATCAGGTACAAGGCTGTTATTAGGTACAAGGCTGTATCAGTGACAAGGCTGTATCAGGTACAAGGCTGTTATTAGGTACAAGGCTGTACCAGTGACAAGGCTGTATCAGGTACAAGGCTGTACAGGCAACAATTCTGTATCAGGTACAAGGTTGTACCAGGGACAAAGAGGTATCAGGTACAAGGCTATATCAGTGACAAGGCTGTATCAGGTACAAGGCTGTTATTAGGTACAAGGCTGTATCAGGTACATGGCTGTGTCAGTGACAAGCCTGTATCAGGTACAAGGCTGTTATTAGGTACAAGGCTGTGTCAGTGACAAGGCTGTATCAGGTACAAGGCTGTTATTAGGTACAAGGCTGTATCAGCGACAAGGCTTTATCAGGTACAAGGCTGTACCAGTGACAAGGCTGTATCAGGTACGAGGCTGTTATTAGGTACAATGCTGTATCAGGTACATGGCTGTGTCAGTGACAAGCCTGTATCAGGTACAAAGCTGTTATTAGGTACAAGGCTGTATCAGCGACAAGGCTGTATCAGGTACAAGGCTGTTATTAGGTACAAGGCTGTACCAGTGACAAGGCAGTATCAGGTACAAGGCTGTATCAGCGATAAGTCTGTATGAGGTACAAGGTTGTACCAGGGACAAGGAGGTATCAGTTACAAGGCTATATCAGTGACAAGGCTGTATCAGGGACAAGGCTGTATCAGGGACAAGGCTGTATCAGGGACAAGGCTGTATCAGGGACAAGGCTGTATCAGTGACAAGGCTGTATCAGATACAAGGCTGTATCAGATACAAGGCTGTATCAGATACAAGGCTGTATCAGATACAAGGCTGTATCAGATACAAGGCTGTATCAGGTACAAGGCTGTATCAGGTACAATGCTGTTATTAGGTACAAGGCTGTACCAGTGACAAGGCTGTATCAGGTACAAGGCTGTATCAGCGACAAGTCTGTATCAGGTACAATGTTGTACCAGGGAGAAGGAGGTATCAGGTACAAGGCTGTGTCAGTTACAAGGCTGTATCAGGTACAAGGCTGCATCAGCAACAAGGCTGTATCAGCGACAAGGCTGTATCAGGTACAAGGCTGTATCAGGTACAATGCCGTTATTAGGTACAAGGCTGTACCAGTGACAAGGCTGTATCAGGTACAAGGCTTTATCAGCGACAAGTCTGTATCAGGTACAAGGTTGTACCAGGGACAAGGCTGTATCATGTACAAGGCTGTATCATGTACAATGCTGTATCAGGTACAATGCTGTTATTAGGTACAAGGCTGTACCAGTGACAAGGCTGTATCAGGTACAAGGCTTTATCAGCGACAAGTCTGTATCAGGTACAAGGCTGTACAGGCGACAATTCTGTATCAGGTACAAGGTTGTACCAGGGACAAGGAGGTATCAGGTACAAGGCTATATCAGTGACAAGGCTGTATCAGGTACAAGGCTGTTATTAGGTACAAGGCTGTATCAGTGACAAGGCTGTATCAGGTACAAGGCTGTTATTAGGTACAAGGCTGTACCAGTGACAAGGCTGTATCAGGTACAAGGCTGTACAGGCGACAATTCTGTATCAGGTACAAGGTTGTACCAGGGACAAGGAGGTATCAGGTACAAGGCTATATCAGTGACAAGGCTGTATCAGGTACAAGGCTGTTATTAGGTACAAGGCTGTATCAGGTACATGGCTGTGTCAGTGACAAGCCTGTATCAGGTACAAGGCTGTTATTAGGTACAAGGCTGTGTCAGTGACAAGGCTGTATCAGGTACAAGGCTGTTATTAGGTACAAGGCTGTATCAGCGACAAGGCTTTATCAGGTACAAGGCTGTACCAGTGACAAGGCTGTATCAGGTACGAGGCTGTTATTAGGTACAAGGCTGTATCAGGTACATGGCTGTGTCAGTGACAAGCCTGTATCAGGTACAAAGCTGTTATTAGGTACAAGGCTGTATCAGCGACAAGGCTGTTATTAGGTACAAGGCTGTACCAGTGACAAGGCAGTATCAGGTACAAGGCTGTATCAGCGATAAGTCTGTATGAGGTACAAGGTTGTACCAGGGACAAGGAGGTATCAGTTACAAGGCTATATCAGTGACAAGGCTGTATCAGGTACAAGGCTGTATCAGGTACAAGGCTGTATCAGGTACAAGGCTGTATCAGGTACAAGGCTGTCAGTGACAAGTTTGTATCAAGTACAAGGCTGTAACAGGGACAAGGCTGTATCAGTGACAAGGATGTATCAGATACAAGGCTGTATCAGAGACAAGGCTGTATCAGGTACAAGGCTGTATCAGGTACAAGGCTGTATCAGGTACAATGCTGTTATTAGGTACAAGGCTGTACCAGTGACAAGGCTGTATCAGGTACAAGGCTGTATCAGCGATAAGTCTGTATCAGGTACAAGGTTGTACCAGGGACAAGGCTGTATCATGTACAAGGCTGTATCAGCGACAAGGCTGTATCAATGACAAGGCTGTATCAATGACAAGGCTGTATCAATGACAAGGCTGTATCAATGACAAGGCTGTATCAACGACAAGGCTGTATCAGGTACAAGGCTCTATCAGGTACAAGGCTGTATCAGGTACAAGGCTGTATCAGCGACAAGGCTGTAATAGTGACAAGGCTCTAATAGTGACAAGGCTGTATCAAGTACAAGGCTGTATCAGGAACAAGGCTGTATCAGCGACAAGGTTGTATCAGCAACAAGCATGTACTAGTGACAAGGCTGTATCACGTACAAGGCTGTATCAGTGACAAGGAGATATCAGGTACAAGGCTGTACCAGTGACAAGGCTGTATCAGTGACAAGGGTGTATCAGCGACAATGCTCTATCAGCGACAATGCTCTATCAGCGACAAGGCTGTATCAGCGACAAGGCTGTATCAGCGACAAGGCTGTATCAGCGACAAGGCTGTATCAGCGACAAGGCTGTATCAGTGACAATGCTGTATCAGTGACAAGGCTGTATCAGCGACAAGTCTGTATCAGGTACAATGTTGTACCAGGGAGAAGGAGGTATCAGGTACAAGGCTGTGTCAGTTACAAGGCTGTATCAGGTACAAGGCTGCATCAGCAACAAGGCTGTATCAGCGACAAGGCTGTATCAGGTACAAGGCTGTATCAGGTACAAGGCTGTCAGTGACAAGTTTGTATCAGGTACAAGGCTGTAACAGGGACAAGGCTGTATCAGTGACAAGGCTGTATCAGATACAAGGCTCTATCAGGTACAAGGCTGTATCAGATAAATGCTGTTATTAGGTACAAGGCTGTACCAGTGACAAGGCTGTATCAGGTACAAGGCTTTATCAGCGACAAGTCTGTATCAGGTACAAGGTTGTACCAGGGACAAGGCTGTATCATGTACAAGGCTGTATCATGTACAAGGCTGTGTCAGTGACAAGGCTGTATCAGTGACAAGGCTGTATCAGCGACAATGCTGTATCAGGTACAAGGCTGTATCAGGTACAAGGCTTTATCAGTGACAAGGCTGTATCAGGGACAAGGCTGTATCAGGGACAAGGCTGTATCAGGTACAATGCTGTATCAGGTACAAGGCTCTATCAGCGACAAGTCTGTATCAGGTACAAGGTTGTACCAGGGACAAGGAGGTATCAGGTACAAGGCTGTGTCAGTGACAAGGCTGTATCAGGTACAAGGCTGTATCAGGTACAAGTTTGTATCAGGTACAAGGCTGTATCAGGTACAAGGCTGTGTCAGTGCAAAGGCTGTATCAGGTACAAGGCTGTTATTAGGTACAAGGAGGTATCAGCGACAAGGCTGTATCAGGTACAAGGCTGTATCAGCGACAAGTCTGTATCAGGTACAAGGCTAAAACAGTGACAAGGCTGTATCAGGTACAAGGCTGTATCAGGTACAAGGCTGTATCAGGTACAAGGCTGTATCAGGTACAAGGCTGTATCAGGTACAAGGCTGTATCAGCGACAAGGCTGTATCAGTGACAAGGCTTTATCAGGTACAAGGCTGTATCAGGTACAAGGCTGCATCAGCAACAAGGCTGTATCAGCGACAAGGCTGTATCAGGTACAAGACTGTATCAGGTACAAGGCTGTCAGTGACAAGTTTGTATCAGGTACAAGGCTGTAACAGGGACAAGGCTGTATCAGTGACAAGGCTGTATCAGATACAAGGCTGTATCAGCTACAAGGCTGTATCAGGTGCAATGCTGTTATTAGGTACAAGGCTGTACCAGTGACAAGGCTGTATCAGGTACAAGTCTGTATCAGCGACAAGTCTGTATCAGGTACAAGGTTGTACCAGGGACAAGGCTGTATCATGTACAAGGCTGTATCATGTACAAGGCTGTGTCAGTGACAAGGCTGTATCAGTGACAAGGCTGTATCAGCGACAATGCTGTATCAGGTACAAGGCTGTATCAGGTACAAGGCTTTATCAGTGACAAGGCTGTATCAGGGACAAGGCTCTATCAGCGACAAGTCTGTATCAGGTACAAGTCTGTATCAGGTACAAGGCTGTATCAGGTACAAGGCTGTGTCAGTGCAAAGGCTGTATCAGGTACAAGGCTGTTATTAGGTACAAGGATGTATCAGCGACAAGGCTGTATCAGGTACAAGGCTGTATCAGCGACAAGTCTGTATCAGGTACAAGGCTAAAACAGTGACAACGCTGTATCAGGTACAAGGCTGTATCAGGTACAAGGGTGTATCAGGTACAAGGCTGTATCAGGTACAAGGCTGTATCAGGTACAAGGCTTTATCAGCGACAAGGCTTTATCAGCGACAAGGCTGTATCAGGTACAAGGCTGTATCAGGTACAAGGCTGTCAGTGACAAGTTTGTATCAGGTACAAGGCTGTAACAGGGACAAGGCTGTATCAGTGACAAGGCTGTATCAGTGACAAGGCTGTATCAGTGACAAGGCTGTATCAGGTACAAGGCTGTATCAGGTACAAGGCTGTATCAGGTACAATGCTGTTATTAGGTACAAGGCTGTACCAGTGACAAGGCTGTATCAGGTACAAGGCTTTATCAGCGACAAGTCTGTATCAGGTACAAGGTTGTACCAGGGACAAGGCTGTATCATGTACAAGGCTGTATCATGTACAATGCTGTATCAGGTACAATGCTGTTATTAGGTACAAGGCTGTACCAGTGACAAGGCTGTATCAGGTACAAGGCTTTATCAGCGACAAGTCTGTATCAGGTACAAGGTTGTACCAGGGACAAGGCTGTATCAGGGACAAGGCTGTATCAGGTACAATGCTGTATCAGGTACAAGGCTCTATCAGCGACAAGTCTGTATCAGGTACAAGGTTGTACCAGGGACAAGGAGGTATCAGGTACAAGGCTGTGTCAGTGACAAGGCTGTATCAGGTACAAGGCTGTTATTAGGTACAAGGCTGTATCAGCGACAAGGCTGTATCCGGTACAAGGCTGTACCAGTTACAAGGCTGTATCAGGTACAAGGCTGTATCAGCGACAAGTCTGTATCAGGTACAAGGTTGTACCAGGGTCAAGGAGGTATCAGGTACAAGGCTGTATCAGTGGCAAGGCTGTATCAGTGACAAGGCTGTATGAGGTACAAGGCTGTATCAGGTACAAGGCTGTATCAGGTACAAGGCTGTACCAGTGACAAGGCGGTATCAGGTAAAAGGCTGTACCAGTGACAAAGAGGTATCAGGTACAAGGCTGTGTCAGTGACAAGGCTGTATCAGGTACAAGGCTGTACCAGTGACAAGGCTGTATCAGGTACGAGGCAGTTATTAGGTTCAAGGCTGTATCAGGTACTTGGCTGTGTTAGTGACAAGTTTGTATCAGGTACAAGGCTGTTATTAGGTACAAGGCTGTATCAGTGACAAGGCTGTATCAGGTACAAGGCTGTTATTAGGTACAAGGCTGTACCAGTGACAAGGCTGTATCAGGTACAAGGCTGTACAGGCGACAATTCTGTATCAGGTACAAGGTTGTACCAGGGACAAAGAGGTATCAGGTACAAGGCTATATCAGTGACAAGGCTGTATCAGGTACAAGGCTGTTATTAGGTACAAGGCTGTATCAGGTACATGGCTGTGTCAGTGACAAGCCTGTATCAGGTACAAGGCTGTTATTAGGTACAAGGCTGTGTCAGTGACAAGGCTGTATCAGGTACAGGGCTGTTATTAGGTACAAGGCTGTATCAGCGACAAGGCTTTATCAGGTACAAGGCTGTACCAGTGACAAGGCTGTATCAGGTACGAGGCTGTTATTAGGTACAATGCTGTATCAGGTACATGGCTGTGTCAGTGACAAGCCTGTATCAGGTACAAAGCTGTTATTAGGTACAAGGCTGTATCAGCGACAAGGCTGTATCAGGTACAAGGCTGTTATTAGGTACAAGGCTGTACCAGTGACAAGGCAGTATCAGGTACAAGGCTGTATCAGCGATAAGTCTGTATGAGGTACAAGGTTGTACCAGGGACAAGGAGGTATCAGTTACAAGGCTATATCAGTGACAAGGCTGTATCAGGGACAAGGCTGTATCAGGGACAAGGCTGTATCAGGGACAAGGCTGTATCAGGGACAAGGCTGTATCAGTGACAAGGCTGTATCAGATACAAGGCTGTATCAGATACAAGGCTGTATCAGGTACAAGGCTGTATCAGGTACAAGGCTGTATCAGGTACAATGCTGTTATTAGGTACAAGGCTGTACCAGTGACAAGGCTGTATCAGGTACAAGGCTGTATCAGCGACAAGTCTGTATCAGGTACAATGTTGTACCAGGGAGAAGGAGGTATCAGGTACAAGGCTGTGTCAGTTACAAGGCTGTATCAGGTACAAGGCTGCATCAGCAACAAGGCTGTATCAGCGACAAGGCTGTATCAGGTACAAGGCTGTATCAGGTACAATGCCGTTATTAGGTACAAGGCTGTACCAGTGACAAGGCTGTATCAGGTACAAGGCTTTATCAGCGACAAGTCTGTATCAGGTACAAGGTTGTACCAGGGACAAGGCTGTATCATGTACAAGGCTGTATCATGTACAATGCTGTATCAGGTACAATGCTGTTATTAGGTACAAGGCTGTACCAGTGACAAGGCTGTATCAGGTACAAGGCTTTATCAGCGACAAGTCTGTATCAGGTACAAGGTTGTACCAGGGACAAGGCTGTATCAGGGACAAGGCTGTATCAGGTACAATGCTGTATCAGGTACAAGGCTCTATCAGCGACAAGTCTGTATCAGGTACAAGGCTGTGTCAGTGACAAGGCTGTATCAGGTACAAGGCTGTTATTAGGTACAAGGCTGTATCAGCGACAAGGCTGTATCCGGTACAAGGCTGTACCAGTTACAAGGCTGTATCAGGTACAAGGCTGTATCAGCGACAAGTCTGTATCAGGTACAAGGTTGTACCAGGGACAAGGAGGTATCAGGTACAAGGCTGTATCAGGTACAAGGCTGTACCAGTGACAAGGCGGTATCAGGTAAAAGGCTGTACCAGTGACAAAGAGGTATCAGGTACAAGGCTGTGTCAGTGACAAGGCTGTATCAGGTACAAGGCTGTACCAGTGACAAGGCTGTATCAGGTACGAGGCTGTTATTAGGTTCAAGGCTGTATCAGGTACTTGGCTGTGTTAGTGACAAGTTTGTATCAGGTACAAGGCTGTTATTAGGTACAAGGCTGTATCAGTGACAAGGCTGTATCAGGTACAAGGCTGTACAGGCGACAATTCTGTATCAGGTACAAGGTTGTACCAGGGACAAGGAGGTATCAGGTACAAGGCTATATCAGTGACAAGGCTGTATCAGGTACAAGGCTGTTACTAGGTACAAGGCTGTATCAGGTACATGGCTGTGTCAGTGACAAGCCTGTATCAGGTACAAGGCTGTTATTAGGTACAAGGCTGTGTCAGTGACAAGGCTGTATCAGGTACAAGGCTGTCATTAGGTACAAGGCTGTATCAGCGACAAGGCTTTATCAGGTACAAGGCTGTACCAGTGACAAGGCTGTATCAGGTACGAGGCTGTTATTAGGTACAAGGCTGTATCAGGTACATGGCTGTGTCAGTGACAAGCCTGTATCAGGTACAAAGCTGTTATTAGGTACAAGGCTGTATCAGCGACAAGGCTGTATCAGGTACAAGGCTGTTATTAGGTACAAGGCTGTACCAGTGACAAGGCAGTATCAGGTACAAGGCTGTATCAGCGATAAGTCTGTATGAGGTACAAGGTTGTACCAGGGACAAGGAGGTATCAGTTACAAGGCTATATCAGTGACAAGGCTGTATCAGGTACAAGGCTGTATCAGGTACAAGGCTGTATCAGGTACAAGGCTGTATCAGGTACAAGGCTGTATCAGGTACAAGGCTGTATCAGGTACAAGGCTGTCAGTGACAAGTTTGTATCAGGTACAAGGCTGTAACAGGGACAAGGCTGTATCAGTGACAAGGCTGTATCAGATACAAGGCTGTATCAGAGACAAGGCTGTATCAGGTACAAGGCTGTATCAGGTACAAGGCTGTATCAGGTACAATGCTGTTATTAGGTACAAGGCTGTACCAGTGACAAGGCTGTATCAGGTACAAGGCTGTATCAGCGATAAGTCTGTATCAGGTACAAGGTTGTACCAGGGACAAGGCTGTATCATGTACAAGGCTGTATCATGTACAAGGCTGTATCATGTACAAGGCTGTATCATGTACAAGGCTGTATCAGCGACAAGGCTGTATCAATGACAAGGCTGTATCAGGTACAAGGCTCTATCAGGTACAAGGCTCTATCAGGTACAAGGCTGTATCAGGTACAAGGCTGTATCAGCGACAAGGCTGTAATAGTGACAAGGCTCTAATAGTCACAAGGCTGTATCAAGTACAAGGCTGTATCAGGAACAAGGCTGTATCAGCGACAAGGTTGTATCAGCAACAAGCATGTACTAGTGACAAGGCTGTATCACGTACAAGGCTGTATCAGTGACAAGGAGGGATCAGGTACAAGGCTGTACCAGTGACAAGGCTGTATCAGTGACAAGGGTGTATCAGCGACAATGCTCTATCAGCGACAATGCTTTATCAGCGACAAGGCTGTATCAGCGACAAGGCTGTATCAGCGACAAGGCTGTATCAGTGACAAGGCTGTATCAGCGTCAAGGCTGTATCAGTGACAAGGGTGTATCAGCGACAATGCTCTATCAGCGACAAGGCTGTATCAGTGACAAGGCTGTATCAGGTCCAAGGCTGTATCAGGTACAAGGCTGTATCAGGTACAAGGCTGTGTCAGTGCAAAGGCTCTATCAGGTACAAGGCTGTTATTAGGTACAAGGCTGTATCAGGTACAAGGCTGTATCAGGTACAAGGCTGTATCAGCGACAAGTCTGTATCAGGTACAAGGTTGTACCAGGGACAAGGAGGTATCAGGTACAAGGCTGTGTCAGTGACAAGGCTGTATCAGGTACAAGGCTGTTATTAGTTACAAGGCTGTATCAGCGACAAGGCTGTATCCGGTACAAGGCTCTACCAGTGACAAGGCTCTACCAGTGACAAGGCTGTATCAGGTACAAGGCTGTATCAGCGACAAGTCTGTATCAGGTACAAGGTTGTACCAGGGACAAGGATGAATCAGGTACAAGGCTGTATCAGTGGCAAGGCTGTATCAGTGACAAGGCTGTACCAGAGACAAGGCTGTATCAGGTAAAAGGCTGTACCAGTGACAAGGAGGTATCAGGTACAAGGCTGTGTCAGTGACAAGGCTGTATCAGGTACAACGCTGTTATTAGGTACAAGGCTGTACCAGTGACAAGGCTGTATCAGGTACGAGGCTGTTATTAAGTACAAGGCTGTATCAGGTACAAGGCTGTGTCAGTGACAAGCCTGTATCAGGTACAAGGCTGTTATTAGGTACAAGGCTGTATCAGCGACAAGGCTGTATCAGCTACAAGGCTGTTATTAGGTACAAGGCTGTACCAGTGACAAGGCTGTATCAGGTACAAGGCTGTATCAGCGACAAGTCTGTATCAGCTACAAGGTTGTACCAGGGACAAGGAGCTATCAGGTACAAGGCTGTCTCAGTGACAAGGCTGTATCAGGTACAAGGCTGTTATTAGGTACAAGGCTGTATCAGGTACAAGGCTGTATCAGGTATAGGCTAAAACAGTGACAATGCTGTATCAGGTACAAGGCTGTATCAGGTACAAGGCTGTATCAGGTACAAGGCTGTATCAGGTACAAGGTTGTATCAGCGACAAGGCTGTATCAGTGACAAGGCTTTATCAGTTACAAGGCTGTATCAGGTACAAGGCTGCATCAGCAACAAGGCTGTATCAGGTACAAGGCTGTATCAGGTACAAGGCTGTATCAGGTACAAGGCTGTATCAGGTACAAGGCTGTCAGTGACAAGTCTGTATCAGGTACAAGGCTGTATCAGGGACAAGGCTGTATCAGGGACAAGGCTGTATCAGATACAAGGCTCTATCAGGTACAAGGCTGTATCAGGTACAATGCTGTTATTAGGTACAAGGCTGTACCAGTGACAAGGCTGTATCAGGTACAAGGCTGTATCAGCGACAAGTCTGTATCAGGTACAAGGTTGTACCAGGGACAAGGCTGTATCAGGTACAAGGCTGTATCATATACAAGGCTGTATCATATACAAGGCTGTATCAGTGACAAGGCTGTATCAGTGACAAGGCTGTATCAGTGACAAGGCTGTATCAGTGACAATGCTGTATCAGGTACAAGGCTGTATCAGCTACAAGGCTGTATCAGTGACAAGTCTGTATCAGGTACAAGGCTGTATCAGGTATAAGTCTCTACCAGGTACAAGACTGTATCAGCAACAAGGCTGGAATAGGTACAATGTTGTATCAGTGACAAGGCTGTATCAGGTACAAGGCTGTATCAGGTAAAAGGCTGTATCAGCGACAAGGCTGTATCAGGTACAAGGCTGTATCAGAGACAAGGCTGTATCAGGTACAAGGCTGTATCAGGGCCAAGGCTGTATCAGGGACAAGGCTGTATCAGCGACAAGGCTGTATCAGTGACAAGGCTGTATCAGTGACAAGGATGTATCAGGTACAAGGCTGTATCAGGGACAAGGTTGTATCAGTGACAAGGCTGTATCAGTGACAAGGCTGTATCAGTGACAAGGCTGTATCAGGTACAAGGCTGTATCAGGTACAAGGCTGTATCAGGTACAAGGCTGTATCAGGTCCAAGGCTGTATCAGCGACAAGACTGTATCAGCGACAAGGCGAGTGGGCCTGATGATACAAGTGGCTGTGAGAGATGCTCTTGGTTACAGATTGTGAGCTTACATTCTCCATTTAATCCATTCAATCTTTCATTTCAGAGAGAAGGGTGTGGCAATCTGAGGTGTAATACACCTTTAAGCTGTAATGTGGAAAAATGTCAAGTTATCCACTTTGGTAGGAATAAAGAGAAATGCAGAATATGTCTTAAATGGGGAAAAGATTGAGAAATGTCGATATCCAAAGGGGCCTGGATGTTCTTGTGCATCGCAAGTTTAACATGCAGGCGCAACAAGCAACTAGGAAGGCAAGTGGTGGTGTTGGCCTTCATTGCAAGAGGATTTGAGTACAGGAATAAAGATGTTTGCTGTGAATGTATAGAACCTGTAACCAATTAAAATAACCCATTTTGTAAGCTGATATCCCCTTTCCCGTTCGGAGGTCTGCTCTGGCTTTCAAACTCATTTTAGTTTGCACACAACACGTTTATTTGGCACTCAAACAAAAATCTTCTTACACTCAATAAGACGTATACTCTCATGTCCACATGTGCAAGGTTGCCTGGGTTTGTCTGAGTGTCGGAAGGGAAGGAGAGATCAGTTCTCTCCCTCCAGTCTCCAAGTAGTTGTTCCGGCTACTCCATCCTGAGCTAGCGAGCTATCATTTTGGGGCACAGCTTCTCATACCCCGCTCGGCGCTCGCTCCCCTGATGATCGGCTCCGGATAGGTCGAACATGTCTTCTCGAGGCTCTGCGATTGGCCAGTTGTCTCCTGGCAGCCTCATCAAGTTTTTGATCATTTTACAGAGAGTTCGCTCTCAGTTCTCCAGCCCTGACACAATTAACAAGACCATAGTCTCATCTCCGCCTCCTTCTTGGTTTCCAAGCAACCAGCTCGTACAAATTTGGTCACAAATTTAACAATAACTTTAACATTATCAACTTAATATTTCATCTTACCGACTGCACCGTCTTGCAGGTTTTCGTCGGTTCACTTCCTTTAACAATAGCACAGTTACACCACATTAATCATG
Organism: Isurus oxyrinchus; assembly: GCA_026770705.1. Classification (NCBI taxonomy): domain Eukaryota; kingdom Metazoa; phylum Chordata; class Chondrichthyes; order Lamniformes; family Lamnidae; genus Isurus; species Isurus oxyrinchus. The sequence continues at coordinate 165,891 of JANJGN010000501.1, read as the reverse complement.
TCAGAGGCTTGGAACCAAGGTATCCAGACCTGAGGAGTTAAAGATCACTTAAACTTCAGTTACTGCAAACAAACTTCTTGCCGGTCCTTAAAAGTTAATAGGATCAGTTGAATGCCACATTACAGATTCAGCATGTTCCACTCCCCCCTCCCCTCTTACTCCAACACTTGTTTCTCTATCTCAGTTGTTATTTATGTACATCGCTTCCCCCTTCACCAGGTGTCAAACCGTTCATGGGGACCATGGGAGAAGGTGCCGGGGGGAGCGATTGCTTAAAAGCCTTGTTGAGATCGCACCTGGAGTATTGTGTTTTGGTCTCCTTATCAAAGGAAGGAGATACTTACCATAGAGGGAGTGCAGTGAACGTTCACCAGACTGATCCCTGGGATGGCGGCATTGTCCTATGAGGAGAGACTGAGGAGACTGAGCCTGTATTCACTAGAGTTTCAAAGAATGAGAGGCGATCTTATTGAAAGATACCAAATTCTTACAAGGCTGGACAGGATAGATGCAGGAATGATGTATCCCCTGGCTGGGGGGTCTAGAACCAGGGATCACAGTCTCAAGATAAGGGGCAGGCCATTTCGGACTGACTTGAGGAGGAATGTCTTCACTCAGAGGGTTGTGAATCTTTGGAATTCTCTACCGCAGAGGGCTGTGGAGGCTCAGTCATTGAGTATGAGACTGAGATTGATAGATTTCCACAGATGAAAGATATCAAGCAGTATAGGGATAGGGTAAGAAAATGGCGTGAGGGAGAAGATCAGCTATGATCTAATTAAATGGCGGAGTGGGTTCGAGGGGCCAAATGGCCGACTCCTGCTCCTGCCTCCTATGTTCCTATGTCTGTGTTTGCCTGTGTGTCAGAGAGTGTGTGTGTGCCTCTGGTGTGTAACTGTGTCTCAATCTGCAGTCCCCATTGAATTCCCCCTCAGACTTTCTTCCTGGTTGACCTCTAACCTGCTGGGTAACGGTGCAACGGAGGCCGGAGCGGGGGGTCGTCCGCAGGATCAGATTCGACAGCAGCCGGGCAGGATCTGACAGCCGGATGCGGAGCCGGGAGGAATTGTCGATCGTCAGCGCCACCGGAGTCTCGTTAGTTTGAGCATTGCAGGAACCCATCACTGCCAATAAGGATCCATGTGGGAGTCAGTCTGGTTGCAAACAATGTCCAAACCTTGTGCCTGCTGCTGCCAGCTACTGCTGGTATTGGCCGTCTTGGCAAGCACCCAGGGGCAGGTCCCTCGCACTTGCGCCAGTGATTGGCACATAGCAAATGGCATGTGCTGCCCACATTGGTGGGGCAACGGCTCACCCTGTGGGAGTGCCTCAGGCTGGGGCTACTGCCAGGAGCTGGCACTGCCATCACCCTGGTCAGGTGGGCAGGTGGGTGAGGGGTGTGCCACCGATTTCCGCCTAAGCTGGCCATCCTACTTCTTCAGCTGGCTGTGCGCGTGCCAACGGGGATGTGGCGGTGTGGACTGTGGGGAGTGTGCTCACGGCCGGGTGGGCTCACAATGCCAGCGGCGACGCCTGGTGGAGAGGCGGGATCTGCGGCAGATGTCAGTGTCTGAGCGGGACCTCTTCCTGGACTGCCTCCTGCTGGCCAAGCGCACAGTCAGCTCCCGATACGTCATCTATACAAGCTCCAGTCCTGAGCCCGGCTCGCCGCTCCATGTCCGCGATGCCAGCCTCGACGACATCTTGGCCTGGGCACACTATCTCTGTGCCAAGCCCCAGGGGGATGGCCAGCTGAGTAGCTACGCCCACCGGGGACCTGCCTTCCCCTGTTGGCACCGTGTCTACCTCCTGTCCTTTGAGAGGGAGATGAGAAACCTGACTGGAGAGCAGGATTTCTACCTCCCATACTGGGCCTGGGCAGGACAGCAGAGCTGTGACATGTGCATTGACCATATCTTCGGTTCCAATGATGCACAAGGGGTCCGCAGTCAGACCTCCTGCTTCTGCAGCTGGCTGGTAAGATCAACTCACTGCTCATGTCGGCTTTAACATCGCTCTCCCCACTCAATCTCCAACTCCTCTAACATACCACCCACAATCCATCTCCCTCTCTCTCTCTCTCTGTCCATGTCTCTCTCTCCTGCTGTCTCTCTATTTCTCTTCCTCACTCTACCTCCATCTTTCTCACTGACTCTCTCTTTCCCTCTCTCTGTTTCTCTCTCTTACTGTCTCTGCCTGTCTCTTTCACTGACTCTCTTTTCCTCTCTCCATCTCTATTTCTCACTCTCACTGTCTCTGCCTCTGAATCTCTCTCTCTTTCTCAGTCTCCCTCTCAGTGTCACACTGTCTCTCACTCTCTTTCCCCATCCCCATCCACCACTACTCTCCTCCGTCTGGCTGAACTTGTTCTCACGTTGAACAATTTCTCCTTCAACTCCTCTCACTTTCTCCAAATAAAAGGTGTGGCTATGGGTACCCACATGGGCCCCAGCTATGCCTGTCTCTTTATGGGGTATGTGGAACATTCCTTGTTCCAGTCCTACTCCAGCCCCCTTCCACAACTCTTTCTCTGGTACATCGATGATTACTTTGGTGCTGCTTCACGCTCTCATCGGGACTTAGAAAAATTTATTAATTTTGCTTCCAATCTCCATCCCTCCATCATTTTCACGTGGTCCATCTCTGACACTTCCCTTCCCTTCCTTGACCTCTCTGTCTCAATCTCTGGTGATAGACTGTCCACCAATATCCATTACAAACCCACCGACTCCCACAGCTACCTCGACTACAGCTCCTCACACCTCGCTTCCTGTAAGGACTCCATCCCATTCTCCCAGTTCCTTCGCCTCCGTCGCATCTGTTCTGATGATGCTACCTTCAAAAACGGTTCCTCTGACATGTCCTCCTTCTTCCTTAACCGAGGTTTTCCACCGACGGTCGTTGACAGGGCCCTCAACCGTGTCCGGCCCATCTCCCGCACATCCGCCCTCACGCCTTCTCCTCCCTCCCAGAAACATGATAGGGTCCCCCTTGTCCTCACTTATCACCCCACCAGCCTCCGCATTCAAAGGATCATCCTCCGCCATTTACGCCAACTCCAGCATGATGCCACCACCAAACACATCTTCCCTTCACACCCCCGGTGGCATTCCATAGGGATCATTCCCTATGGGATGCCCTGGTCCACTCCTCCATCACCCCCTACACCTCATCCCCCTCCCATGGCACCTTCCCATGCAACTACAGAAGGTGCAACACCTGCCCCTTCACTTCCTCTCTCCTCACCGTCCAAGGGCCCAAACACTCCTTTCAAGTGAAGCAGCATTTCACTTGCATTTCCCCCAACTTAGTCTACTGCATTCGTTGCTCCCAATGCGGTTTCCACTACATTGGAGAGACCAAACGCAGACTGGGCGACCGCTTTGCAGAA